>JACCIC010000164.1:747500-1022500 GCA_018907035.1 Sycobia sp. Sy_11 | reverse complement strand
ACAGTACGCGTCGCATCGCTCGGTCATTATCAGTCTATTATTAGCGCAATTTTAAAGCATTCTATATGTTTTAGTGTGGGTATAAGTGTATGGTTGATGCTTCGATCTATAGATCCTCGTTCTACCTCTAATCCGGCGCGAGCCACGTGAGCCTCCTTTGGGAAGCCTCGCTAATCGTCTTATTATATATATATATATATATATATATATATATATATATATATATATATGCGTGTATATATATGCATATAATAAATTCCCATATAAATCGAGTAGGCAGAAACAGAAACTTCTTTCCCCCATCTGCTATTCTGCCGTATATCGTAATCATTGTATAAAGCAAAGAGATAAAAATAAAAAATCAAAAATGTCGTTTGATTCAATACTGTGCAGCTTTTGAATATCCAAGTACAACAGATTGAGAAGAAAAAAGTAAAAAAAAAAAAAAAAAAAAAAAAAACAGACAGCTTTCGCTTTATGTCCCCTAGTTTCCGATCCTATAAGGAAACGTGTGCTAATAAGATGCATATAATATATATATATATATATCAGCACGAACAAGACCATTAACGAAGCTACCGAGTCAGCACATCTATACAGGGTTTTGTTGCTACGTGAATTTGTTGCAAAACGGTGGTGATCTACTCCATATATATATATATAAAACTGTTCGCTATTATCTTGACACCTCTTAATATCGAAGCACTCGTTAAATTCTCGCCGGTGTTCCTCATTACAGTATGCCTTCATTTTATCTATACATACATATATATATATATATATATATATATATATATATATATATATATATACGTTCCAGTACACAAATATCATCCATGCTCTCTCGCTTTCTCTCCCAAGATAAGAAATGAACACCTATTATCGCCTCACGCCCAAGGACCTGTTTTGTTAATAATATTTTTTTTCAAACTCGCTATATAATTATCGTGTATACTATATTCATTTTAATAATCGTTAGAATATAATATATATTGTTAATTCATCGTTTGTTTGTTTTTTTAGTTTTCACACTCGTTCATACAAAGGGCGCGTATAATTCATTTAGTTTTTACCGAATTCTTTATGAACTACGTATCTAATGTATAATAAGAATCGATTCTATACTTTGAGCGCGGCGTATATATTAATGTGTATAAGTACAAATGCGCCAGATGAAGAAGGGATTAACTTTTGTTTCACGTTAGTATACGTATATAAGCATCGCAGTTTATCTTATCCTTACAGATTCATTTGTCAATAATAAGATAAATATACGCCGTGCGGCTCTCACTCTTTTCCTTTTCCCCACTTTCTCACACTCTCTCTTAGCCCTTCGCTCGATCCTTCAATCTCCTGAATACTTCGTCCGTCAATTTTGCTCATACGCCTCGCACGCTCAGATACTTATTATTATTTTATTTTTAATTTCTATTCTTCTGTAAATTAATTTAAAATGTATAGGCATGTGTTGACGTATGACTAAAATTAATTAATATATGTTCGTCAAAACGAGTCAAAGGATAGACTTACATTAGTCCGAATATTATTATAATATTTAAACGCGTACCTCCGTGAACAATTGAACACGTCTCCGTATTTTTAACGCGGGTGGTTTTTTGACATTCGAAAAAGATTTCCACAAATAATTCCCCAATCAGAATTGCAATTTATCACGAAACGAACAGAGCATAATAACAAGTTAGAAATGTGTGCCGATAGCCTGCGTAAAGAATAATGATAGAAATAAGCTTTCTCCATAGCAGTAACGGAGAAAACTCCCAACAAAAAATTTCAACACAACCAGCATTAAAAAAAATTTCAATAGGGTGGTCTTCGCTATTACTGCGCACCGCGTGCTGTTAATGTTTATTCGACGAAAAATGAAAAAAAAAGCCATCAACGTCTATATACAAAAAGGTAGAATAGAAACGAGTCGCGCAAACCGTATAGAATCGAATAAATGCGCATTATAATGTCCATAAAAAATTTCCTTTAAATACGTCCGTACAGTTTCAAGACGAGGTCTCTCGAATAAGGAATAATAATAGTAATAATAATCAATGCTCGTTTTTGCACACCAATTTATCTAAAACGGCAGTCATAGGTTTGCCAAATTATTCGCCCCCCCCCCCAGCCGTTAGTTTTCTCATCCCTTTACTTTTACGTGTTACGCAATCGTCGACGCGAAAAAAATTTTTACCTAGATACATATATTTATATATATAATATAATCGTTAAATTCACTTTAATCGCTTCGTCTTTCTTTTTCTCGCTCTTTTCTTCGCTTATAATACCTCGCGATTTTGAAAAAGTACAACAATAAAATTCAGTCTAATTTTTTTCCAAAGCACCAATTGTAAAAATCCCCTTCGGCAATTTATATTTATACCTCTTACATACCTATGTATATAATGTGCCGCTGCGCACGCGCGCTGTCTCGCGATGCGCTTTAACTCCTTCGTTTTAATTAAAAAAAGAACAAAACAAAACAAAAAAAACACACTTGCCTATACTTCTTAACAGACTCTCTGTCTATTTATATATATATATGCTCCAATTCTACATCGCTCGTTCAATATTTCTTTCGTATCCAGTGAAGGATCAAGGATCAAAGAGTTTGGATGTAAGAAGAATGATTTTCTAGGGGGCAAAAAAGTTTAATTTACAGAACGCGAGACCCGAAGAAAAATCGAAATTTCGCAGTCATCAGTCGCATGTTCTCTGCCACTAATATACACACATTTCGAATTCACATACGTAGTATATTAATCTTTTTTATATACGTTTAAGACGTTAATAAGGGTATTAATAATTATTATTAGAATAATAATATACAGAAGGTACGATTTAACTTTTTACGTAGGGTCAGGCACGCCTTACAAAAATTATAGCGGTCGCGCGTCTCTTAATTGTAATTTAATCAATTAATTTATTTATTTATTTATTCATAATTAATATTTTATCATAATCTTAATGGTGCATTATATAATAACAATTAATGTTAATAAGAATCATATAATGTATGTATTATATATACACGAGTAGGGTATGCATGTGTAATGCAATTATGGTCTCGCTTATCTGTCCTAATATGCGCGCGTATGTGCGTGTGCATCTGTGTCTTTAGCTGTGTGATGTCGATGGAGCGCGGCTGACGTTCTCGTTAAGTGAAAGATAGTCCGAATCTCCTATTATTTCCTCCCATCGCCCCGCATGCGAACGCGAGAAAAAAAGAAGCGAGACGAGATGGAAGCATATAAATGTGTATATATAATAAAATATCGACGACGGCAGGTCACCTTAGAATAACAATGTAGAATTTGTGAACGAAGTTGCGTACGAGAGTATTTTTTATTGCGTCACAATTACGCTATTTCTTTTTTTTTTTGTTTATTTACTATATACGCCTCTTTTTTACAACTTTTAGCTAATTGCTGTGTGTGTTTTTCGAAATATACTGTAGTAAAAGAAAAAAGAATAGCACAGGCGCGTATAGAGTCAATCTCTAAAGTTACAATATAGCAGTGTTAAATGTTGGAACACAATCCGAGTTTTTCTCTGTTTTTCTCTGTCTTTCAGTATTTTTCGCGCGGGATCATGTACAGATTTCACTCCCGTGGTTCCGTTAAGTTTGCTTAGTACTGGCAATGTGGTTATTATCGTCTCCTAAAATTACGAAGAGAGGCAGTGTTCGTGAAGAGAATTGCGCTTAAATATTGTTTTGCTCAGGTATGTATTTGCGTGTTTTTTCTGTTTTTCTTTTCTGTTTTTTTTTCTTGCTAATTGGAGCGCGACCAAGAGGTCCGGAGCGCAGCTCCCCGGTTGGAGTCTAGAGCTGACGTTTATGTGGGTAGCGTGCGTTAAGACCGCGGACAGACAACGACTCGTATTGTCCTTTGATATCTTTAGTTCATAGGCTGAATTTTCCAATCAGCGATCGCCTCGAAACTGACTATACAACATCTATACGTAAAGATTACGAAGACAGCGAGAAAGGAAATTGCGCGCTAGCTCGAAACGAAGTTCGACCTGCCGTCGAGCGATAACAACACCGATGGTGTATTTATTAATAACGCTATGTCTGTAATATGTAAACTACGCGAAAGATGATCGATGCGTCGTACACCGTGCGATAGTAAGGACGAGGTTCCGTGGAAAATATCAGCTCCCCCCGTCGCTCGACAATTTTTTTCAACCTGTAATACATAATATGTCCCGATTCCATCTCGACTCTTTCTTGCCCGTGCCGCATAAATTTTATTTATAGAATTTGCTTAGATTCGACGTCTCTTAATTTATTGCACGACGCTTTTTCTTAGTTTTCGTAGAATTTTCCTTTTAACCCGCCGTAGATATAATAGAGTAGGCGAAAAATAAAGCGTGCCGTGAATGAAATCCGAAGGTAGAGGACGACGAGGGGGACAAGGATTTACGCTTTCCTTTTGTTTCTTATGAGAGAAGAAATAGAACCGCGTGATTGTACGAATTTATAAATAAATAAATATATATATATATATATATATATATATATATATATATATATACACGCTAAACAGACTAAGACCCCAAATTAGTTACGCGTCGCTGAATTTTCTATATACGTTAGATTTAGGTAAAATTTTACAAGTTTTGTCGCAGTTTCTTTTAAATACGTATATATTTTTCTTTTTTAGTTTGCTTCCCCTATCGCCGATTCGCCCCTAATGTTATACAAAACGAGCGTGTCGCGTTGCACTGGTATGTATAATAACGTAAGCTCTGTTAATAACAAGAAAGTATAGTTAAAAAATCATGCAACGAATTTTGCGCAGGAGAACAATTTTTTCTTCCTAATTCTCGTACTTGTCTCGATCCAATTTTGCTTGTGCGCGCTGCACTCCCCCCCCCCCCAAATTTAGCTGCCTTGCGAATCACCCCGAAGCCAATAACACGTATGATAATAAGAAGATAATTGTAACAATTGTCGCAGTTTCAACAACGAACGTTCCTTACAGTTATAAGAAATTGATGAATTTATTTTTTCTTATGATTATTACCCGAAAGAGTGAAGAAGAGAAGAAAACCAAAGTCCAAACATCGCGCTTCTGTATACGAGATTATAGAACATATATATAAATATATATTCGCTCGGCGCTGATTATATATAACAAATTTACGAGACTTAAGTATATTTTCTTAATATTATACAAAGTCCTTATATGCATAAATTTGTGAGTGTATTATAGAAGTGTAGCGTGTCTTATCATCTTGTGATGCGCATTGTGGCGTGAGTTGCCCATTAATCGGAGTGGGAAGCTATACACTTAGGCAATGTCATATATATATATAAGCTTAACCGAGAGAGAGATGTCATTACTCCCTTCTATATTCGAATCAACATTGGCTCAGCTCACTCAATTGGAACAGACATTTTATATCCTGCGTATTTAAATCATCCGCGACCCCATACACTTATGTTAATATGTACGTTTTTGTGTTCTATACGCTAATTTTCTGTGCAATTCTTCCGTCTGTCATCTGTGCATGGCTATTGTTTTTCTCTGGCATTTTATTACACATATCCGTTTGAAAATAGCGCTCGACCGAGAGCCATCGCGGGCTTTTATACAGCGACGTGTACGGAAAAAATTTTCTAAGCAAAAGTCATGTATGTTATATTATTATAGGAGAAAACGAAATGAGCGTGAAAAAAAAAAGAATATATAATTGGAGACAACAAGATTCCGCCCTCGCGCGTGCGGAATGGCAGGTACGCACGTGACACGCGAAATTTATTTACATATATAGAAACGTTTATGTATATGAAGTATGCTGTGTACTTATAATGTAGTTTTATATATATAATATATATGCGCGTTGAACGGCGACAAAGACGAAGACGACGACGATGGCGGTAAAAACCTGACGATGCTCTCACTGTTTCATTTTTTCTTTTTTTTTCTTATTTTTTTTTTTTGTTCTGTTTCTTTGTACATTATGCTGTTCCATTATCGTTACTGTTATTAATTAGTAAATCTGTTACACCACTGTCTGACGTTTGCATACTATTACACTTGTAGGAGGACTGGTTTTATGCGTGTGTTCGTCGTATCGAGAAAAGTCCGCGTTTCGGCTGCTGTTTCCGCCAGCCCTCGACGACTAAATAAACAAAATTGAAAGCACGAATGTTGCGTATATTATACTGGGCCTCTATAGTCTTCAACAAATACTATTCTGACACTGCTAAGAACGGAATAAAGCACTAGCTTTAGCAAAATAATGTATTGTTACGTAACAAAACAATGTTAATTAAAAATGCCAATCAATTAAAATCTTTATTATACATTATTGTTCGATAAATGCCATCAGAAAAGTATCTGTTATTCAAAAATTTTGAAATTTTGAAAATATTATTTTCTGTAAAATAAAATTTTAGGAATGATGTATAGTATATCGTTAGCAAAGGATAGTTTCACTGTTAGTAGAAAAGCCAGATTAAAATAAATGTTTGCCAGGACAAATTAAAAGAATAATATAAAATATATTCTCGATAATATACAATTTATAACGGGAAAATTCGTGTTTTAAATTATTATTTCATTTATAATGATAATAGCAATAATAATAATAATTAATAATAATAATAATTAATAATAATAATTAATAATAATTACTAATAATAATTATTAAAAATAATAATAATAAATCATCTCAGGCGTGCACTGTGAGTGTCGTGCGAGTGCATAAAGTCCTACGGCACTTTACTCGACAAAACGAACGCAATGTTGTAATGAAGCATGTCGTGTCGATGTGGCTTGCATGTAAGGTGTCGTTTGATCTCGTTTCGAAAATTCTCGTGCTATCGAGTTACAGGTTTTCCATTTTATCCACGTACCATGATCCGTTAACAAACAAAGTGTGTACCTCTCTCACCGACTCTTTTTCTTTCTTTCTCTCTATCATACAAATACGCACATACACGCACACGCTCGCTCTCTCTCTCTCTCTCTCTCTCTCTCTCTCTCTCTCTCTCTCTCTCTCTCTCACTCTTCCCGATAACGATAATCATCTTACCTTTCGCGAATTGTTAAACCACGTCCCCTTGCGGTAAAGAATTTTTTTCTTTCCCTTATTCGTGCGCGCATGAGACCTGCGTGCCGCGGGCGCGGGAAAGTTCATTCTCGCTTTCTCTCTCGTTTGAACAGTTTTTATATTTATTAATTTTTCTTTTAATATCCCGCGCTAAGTCCGCGACGTGTGGCAGTGTCTGCCTTGTGGCCTTATGTATAGTTTTTTAGCTTATATATTTTTTATTTTCTTTAATATTTTTTTCTGCATTTGCATATGTCTCGATCTTTATAAGGGTTACTTTTCCAAATGCCGGTGTACAGCGGCACATCAGCCACTAACTCTGCCGTTCGAAAGTCGACTAAAATATTTATATTTATTACGGCTATAATATTTTCTCCGTTGTCTAATGTTTTTACTTTCTCACCGTGACTGTCTATATCTCTCGAGCAGTTTGCGTCACTGTGCGCGTGTTAAAGTATTTTTTCTACTTTGTTTTCTTTTTTGCGTTATACTATTTTAATATATATATATATATATATATATATATATATATATATATATATATATAGCTATAACTTTATGTATATATATATCTTTTTAAAGGTTTGTATCGAACATGATCGCTCGAGAGAATTCCGACCGCCGAACGGCGACGGTAGCAAAAATTCTATATGTAAAATGACATGCCGCAGTTTTTTGTTATATCATCATAACGTAACACGTAACTATATAACGTTAATTAGAAACGATGTTGTCCTGCCTTTTATAACTATTTATCCATTTGTTTTTTATGTTTTTGACAATCCGTTTGTCTGCAAATATACAGTATGGCGTTTACATGCTTGTACGTATATGCGTGTGAAAATTTCTATTCTTTAATAATAATATAATTGAATGTCTCAATAACTTTTTTGCGAAGACTAATGCCTTTGAACACTCCTATTTCTGTATTATATGATACAACTTAGTTATCCCATTTTATTTAAGAATACTGTTTATCAATAAATTTATAAAGCAAAATTCAAAGTACATCATAAAAACAATGAAATTATTTAAAATGATCCAATGTAACAAAGCAAAAGTCCAAAAAAATATGTAAATCCACGGTCAATGAGTTGAAAAAATTTGTCTAGATTAACCTATTAACGACTGATATTACCCTTTAGTTATTAAATAAAATGCTGCATTATACTTTAAGACACAGAATACTGCTAAGCTATTGGCAGTTGTTAAACTATCATCATATTTTTGAAACCATTGACATACGCTATGAATGCAACTGCGCGACAGTGACTCCAATGATTTATTCCTGATGACTGTTTTACCCAGCCTTACAGAAGAAAGGAAAGACACTTGCTTCGCATCCTAATTATATAAACTCATCGGAAGTTCGAAATCGTTATTGAATAGAAATGTCTTTGCCTTAAACATTAACGGAACAATTGAAAATTAGAAACTTTTTTAGTATCTTCAAATGCACGCTCGTGCAGTCTTATATTTTATATATACGATTTTTGATGATCGAAAATTGCGTCTTTAGTCCCGCAGTAATATAAGAAAGGAGAATAATTTCCATATTATTTGTAATATAAGAATGAAGAATAATTTCCATATTATTTGTCTTACACATGTCAAGAAGACAACTAAAACCAGAAACACTGCCATCGAAAGTTATACAACGTCTTGCCTTTCAACGGTCTAAGCAGAGCATGAAAAATTACACGAAAGCGCGATCCGCGAAAGGTTGTATAATTCCAAATTGAAACTGTGAGAAATCGTATTAGTACGGATTGTAATCGTAAGATCAGTTTATCAGCGTAGAATTACAGAAATACAACATTGAAAATCTTACATAGTTTGCGTACGCGTACGAATGATTCTACATTTTTTTCTCCAAAATTCATTCGCGTGCTTAATAAGTGTTGTTGCTTGTATAGTATGTTTGAAAATACGCGCTGACGCGCTCGTGTAGCAATTCATGTGTGTCGGTAAGATAAAAGGTGTATTGCATGTTCATATCATTTGCATTATATACGATCTTCGCTTCGTCACGATTGCTTGTCTCGCCCTGAATATCCTGGGCTCTATCAAATTCATAACATTGCCGATTGAAACTGCTCTATCGTTGTCGTCTCGTATAAATTTTACGATGTTCCGTGTATATATTTTCCATTTGTAAAATACGTTAGCATATTGCGTCGATTCATGTTGTCCTCTTTCACTCTTGCTCTCTTTCATGCCCACTTAATTATATGATTTTTCGAAAGCACGCACACACATAAATTGTCCCTCGACACTGTTCATTCGTTACGGATTGCATTGAAAATGCGTGCATCCCTTTTATCGTTCGTTCTTTAAAATTTGTACACTTCTTGCAACGCATCTCTCACGCTCGTTTGGCTATCCTTTCAATCGTACTCTCTTGCTCTCTCGTTTGCTCATCTACTGGATTTTCTATCTTGCTAGCTTCGTCTCTTTCGTTATTCCCCTGAACTTCCTAATAATAAATGTTATCATTATGAACTCCATCTCAGATTTTTACAATATTTTACGCTTTTGTTGATTTTATTACAAAATTAAAACGGACGGTTAAATTTCATATTTTATTTTTTTTCGTTTTGTCGGTGAGCCGATGTCCGCTGCTGAAGGCACAGGGCTTTGCACTTGAACTCGGTCACCTATTCTAAGCTGACTGACTACGACCTACGTTATTTTCTCCCTCCTTTTTCCAGATCAGCAGATGCATCTCTCAAACGAACTCGAGCAAACTTCATTATTTGTTCCACGACAATTTTTGTAGCTTCATTAAAAATACGCGATTTCCGTTCTGTATTTTTTATTTCTCTTTCACCCTCTCGTCTCCTCCCTGTCTCTCGGAAACAGGTCCTCTTCGCTACTTCGCTCGCCTCTCTCATATAAACAACGTACATGTTAGCAATATATTATTATGCTATATGTGTGATATAGACTCTATCGTATTTATTATGCATTAAATCGTATTATCTCGTTCATCTTTCTTGACTTACGCCGAGGCAGCTGCTCAACAGTGCCAAGTGCACGAAGTCTCTAAAATTTCGCACGCGACGCTAACGCACTTTTTCGCTCTCATTCACACTTGTCTTCTCGCTCCTTCTGTCACACCTCCTTTCGCTCTAATTCACTCGCTTTTAAACATTCTTACACTCGCATCCGCACTACGTATGCCTTACACCTATACATTACACATTTATGTATCGATATCAGAGCTATCCTTTTTTTATAGGATAATCATTTCTTTATATGTATAATATAGATTCATATATATTTATAAACATAAACATAAATATATATGCGTATATTTATATTTATATTTATAGATTTATTATATATAATTTTTTTCGTAATATATAAGTGTAGGTAGCTCCTTATATAGTTTCTGTACTGTCTCTACGTATCACAGCCTGGGTGCCTTTGCCACTGCCTTCAGCGTCTTTTCCAGAATAATCATTTGCCTCCATTTTTCTCTTAACGATTACATTCTCCACTGAATCTCAACGTATCGCGCTCCCCCTCTTTATGCCCCCCTCTCGCCTCCCCCCCCCAACTACCGCTTCTGCGAGGGTTCGCCGTTTCATCGTCCGTGAGCGTCAAAATTATCCCTCGCGCTGTGAATCTTCGCGGGAAGGAAAAGGCACACGAGGCGAACTCGGCGCTTCCATCCTTCCCCCGATGGGATTACCGAAGTAGTTTTCTGTTTGTTTCTTTGTTTGTTTATTTGTTTCAAGCGGTAAAAGCACGCAATAAAGAACGGGGCGCGAACGTAATCGTCATTGAAAGTCAACGATAGACGCACTGTTAATCGAAGAACAAGAGGAAAGATATGGAAATGAGACTGGTAGTAGTCGTTCGCTACAAAGCAGTTAGTGCGTCGCGGCCTATATAATCCCGTCTGTCAGCGACGGAGCGCTGAGCGATAACTGTGACGTCTATTGTCAAGGACGATCGAGAGGCAGTGGCATAGTGGTGCACTAGTACAAAAGTCACGCGCGACGACGACGACGACGACGATGGCGCCGGTTGTGGATGAGCGACAGCTGGGGCCGCCGACTCGCTGGCTTTTTCCCGCAGTATTGTTCTCGTTGGCGCTGGGCGACTAGGACGCCACGTCCCAGATCTCCGCGAGGAACGGCGGCAGCTTCTTATTCTTGAGCTTGAGGTTCGAGCAGGTCTCGCTGTTCTGGTTACCGAGCGTGCGCAGTTCGGTCAGGACTGAGAGCAGCTTGGCGAACATTGCGCTCGCCTTCGGCTTCCGCCTGCTCTCAACGTAGGCCTTCAGAGCGTCCAAGTAGATCTCCTGGATTTTCTCGACCTTCCAGCCTTCCAATACGTTCGGCCTCTCTGTAAATGACACAGGAATACGTTAGCTGCGGGACAATTTTTTTCTTTTAAGAGCTTAGGTTATAAGAAACAATGGGACTCAAGAAGAGGCGTATTTTTGTTTAATAAAGTACACTTACGGAACAGACAACTAAATTTTAATCATTAATCGCATTGATTTGAATGTCATTAAATTGTATGCAAAGAACGCAGATTTAGCAATCGAATTGCCGCGTGGCTTAACAGAAAATTATGGCTAAAGGTATAAAATTTAAATTGACTTGTAAATAATGGGAGTGTACCATTAATATTAATATTCTTCAGAATCCGCATTTTCAAAACGTTTTTCTATTTTTTGCGCAGTATTTATCTTTTATACATAGTATCTATCGTTAGACTCGTAATGTTCTGTCAAATGCATAAAAATGTATAGTATAGCGCACGTGGCAGATTTTGAATGGGATAAGCTATTCAACTTCTTTTTTAACACAAATGCATTAACATAATGTAAATCGCCACGCCCGCTGACCATTCAAGCCTTTGGGAAACTGGATATCTTATTCCAGAAGTTTGTTCCTACAATGAGCAGTTTAAATAAACTAAAACTAGTTGCTTCTTTTAAAACAATTTTTAAAAAGTTCATTTCTCGATAAATAAATGATTTCAATGACGCGTTCCATGAATTAACTTTTAATAAATGATTACAACAGTTGTAAATAAGGAACAGGCACAAAAAAATATTCAGTCATATTTTCTTGGATTCGTCGATCAATCGCATTTGTCGAATTTCCTGCTCATCACTATTTAGATTCCATTGGAATTTTATTTAAAACACTGTGTTTAAGAAAGCAGATGTCTCGATAGGGCTAACCGGACCATTAGAGAAGCACATTATCAAAAGAGCCAAGTAGAAATTACTTGACTTGTTACTTAGTGTAATAATAAATTAATCCATTTAAAAAACGCATGCAGTATCATTACTGATTCGTTGTTATTAATCATAACATCTAAAATAACTCACCTGAAAATATAACGATCGCCGTCAGTAGGGCGTACTCGGCGTTATTAACCTTCATCGAATACATCAACCGGCCGAAGTGCAGCAGGTCGTCGATAATGTTGCCGATACCGGCGAGGGTGTAGCTGTCGCGCGAGTACGGCTGATTGTTTGCGAATATGATGCTATCCGTCTGATAGTCGTACTTGCGCGCCATTCGCAAGATCATCACCTCGCTCGAGCAGGCCTTCAGCAGGACGATCTTGTCCTCGTGTCGAAGCTTGTCGAAGCCGGGCAGCCTCTTGGCAAACTCTACGATCAGCTGCACCGGTCAGTATCGTTATTTCAGTTATGTGCCTGAACCTCACGTCGCTCGGGTCCTCGTTCTCCGTCGATTGATTCTGAAATCATAAAAGGTGACGTTAGCTGGCAGTTATTATCTTCTTGTCTTATTTCAATTTTATAGGTATTCAATTTTACAATAAACTTATTTTTGAAATAATTTCCTGATATATAAACAGATGATCCAAGCATGAAAATTCTCCTATAGCAAATGGGTGCTGAATATACACATCAGCCAAAGGAATTTAACCGGTAACTTTTGACATCTTATATATAACTCTAGCTTTTATACGTATAAGAATGTGGAAAAAACGTTCATCTATAGAAAGTCTATAAATGGCTCAATGGGTGAATCATCGTAACTCTATGTTGGCCTACTAACTATAGAATCCTCCAGATAAGAAGATATCCAGAAAAGGATATAGATCGCTGACATATTATATGTATACGAATATAGATATAAACTGACCGTGATCCTTTTGACGTCCTCTTCATTTGGCTGTTCGTACTGGTCCTGGAAGTAGACGAGCCTGTTTATCAGCTCCTCCTGCTCGGGACTGACGTGGTTCAGGCCATTCTGCGAGTCCGTGGAGGCCGCCACCCCGCTACTGCCGGACATCGAGTATGACTCCGCCTCTGCGGGCTCCATCTTCACGCCTATCGGCTCGGAGGCGCCGATACCCGACGATCCGTTCATCGTCGTGACGCTCGGCTTGTCTTTCTCCTGTTGGCCAATATGAAAAATCAGGTTAAAAATAAACATCTCTCTCATAAATTTGCAATAGTATAGTCTAACACCAATAGGCGTAACATCTTCGATATTTTTTATTAATCTGTATTGCCGATGTATATGTGAGAGGAATCGACTAATGTATGGATAAGACGCGTAATTGCAGCCCGGTACTCACCTTCTGAGCTTTCTTTTCCTTGCGCTTGACAGCACACTGGAACTCGGGCACGACGCACTCGGGCCGCATGCCTACGTGGAGGCACTTCTTCAGCCTGCACTCCTGGCACTTGCGCCTCATGTACATGTCGATTTCGCAATTGTTGCCGTACTTGCACTGGTAGACCGCGTTCTTGGTGATGCTGCGCCTGAAGAAGCCCTTGCAACCCTCGCACGTGAGGGCATTGTAGTGGTAGCCGGAGGCCCGGTCGCCGCAGACCAGGCAAAGCTCCTCCTGCTGGCGTGGCGTCGGGCCCTTTTTCTTCTTCGCATCGCAGCTATCGGCGCTGTAGCCGTTCAGCGAGCTCGGCGGCGACAGGTCGTCCCTTCCTGGAAAGCGAATAGAAGAACAGACATTATAGCTGGTTGCGATACTCGGATAACATACACGTATATATATTGTATATATAGAAATCGATTGTGCCAGTCAAATGTACGTCAAAGGTATTGCGGGTTCTTTAAAAGAATTACAAAACATCACAACCCTTCAAGATTCTAATAAGGAGAAAATGATTATAATGGAATGCATTATAACTTATCGAATTGGTTCTGAAAGCACGAACAGTTCGGTTTTGGCTCACCTAGTGATGCTTCGAAAAATAACGCTAATGAGTGACGAAAGTCTATGATACGTTTATAAACAAAACAAATATACATTTTTTAACATAGGCCGCATACCGGTTTACGAAGATACAATCAGAAACTTATGTGATCAATAAATTACAATTATATCGTTCTATTCCAACCAAATCGATTCGACATTTCGTTAAAAACATAAAAAGTTCACGTATGGAATTATTGACAAAATCACTATATATCTTTGCTTTTAACAGCAATAATTATAACAAAATAAATAAAAAAATCCATTTTCTAAATTACTCTTTTTAATCTATATGTATAATTTGGTATATGATCAACGTATATTTAGCCATACTATAGAACAAAAAAATTATTCCAAGTAAAACTGAAGATCTAACAAATATTATAATGTCCCACATTTTCTAGTAATTTTTCGCAGTAAAGATAATTTTTTTTATTTTAAATTTACGTAAACTACTAGAAGTTATATTCTTTTTCACGTACATAATAAGGTATGCGGTAAGTTTTATCTGCATATAGTAGTAGTTTATTTGAAAAAAAAAAAGAATTTCTAAAGCTAAAAGTAAACGGCCTTAATGGAACCGTTTATTTTATGATTCAGTTAGTAAGTAGATAATATTCGTAAAATATATATATATATATATATATATATATATATATATATATATATATATATATCTACGCACACACACACACACACACAATATATTCTTTTAAAATTAAGACCGACTATGATAAGACGAAATTGTCATTTTTTTCTTCTAAATTCTGTACAGCGATAAAACATTTCTTTGGTATATATACATATATATATATATATAAAGCCTATTTTCATAACTATATGCGCATAATAATAGAGACATTTATTTTTTATAATACATTCTTCTCCGCGCTCTGTGTGTACCTACGCGTTAGGAAACTTTTTAACGAAGCGCCGATTGATATCGTCGTGCGCGCACGAACGCTGACGGAATCGCTTGGTGAATAGTTAATGCTAATCCACCGGGTTCATTTACTTCTTGGTATTTATAATTATTCTATACTTGATCTTCTGAAGACTTCAGATCTCTCTCTCTCTCTCTCTCTCTCTCTCTCTCTCTCTCTCTCTCTCTCTCTCTCTCTCTCTCTCTCTCTCTCTGTGTGTGTGTGTGTGTGTGTGTGTGTGTGTGTGTGTGTGTGTGTGTGTGTGTGTGTGTGTGTGTGTGTGTGTGTGTGTGTGTGTGTGTGTGTGTGTGTGTGTGTGTGTGTGTGTGTGTGTGTGTGTGTGTGTGTGTGTGTGTGTTTGTGTTTGTGTTGTGTTTGTGTAGATACTGGGCAGACTCAGATTCAATGTAGTAAACACCCGCGACAGATGACGAGTAGCATAATGAGGTTAATTCTCCGATATATCATATATATATATATATATATATATATATATATATATATATATATATATATATATATTATTCACTATATGGATAAGGTTCATAATAACGCTTATGTACATTGAGATACGTCAGAGTTAAATTAATTTATCGCGAAAACTAGTTTTTGAGCCACCCCTTCTTCAATATCAGTGGCCTCTTTCTCCTATATAAATCGGCTGCTAGTCGAGCCGGGCGGTGAAAGTATGCCTATACTTGGTTACAGACCTTTATATACCTCGCGCTCTCTCTCTCTCTCTCTCTCTCTCTCTCTCCCTCCCTCTCAGTATTAATTCGAAGCTTTCGACGCCGACGAACAAGCCGCCACGACTTCTCTCTCATCCTCTCTCTCTCTCGCCATTGCTAACCTGAATAATTTTTTATATCGATGTTATATACCTGCGGAGCTAGAACGGGTTTTTTGCGTCTCCGCGCGCGCTGAGCTGTCTTTTTACTGTTACGCGCGCGACGAAGGAAAACTCGTGGCTTTACGAAGTCTTTCTCTCTTGCTCTCTCTTTCTTTCCCTCTCTCTGCTTCTTCATCCTCCTCATTCTCCTCTTCTGAGAGAGGATCTCCTCGGCGATATCTATTGAATCGTAATGGAAGAGAATCTTACTTTCAGCTCTTTTGGTGAAGCATTTATGTGTTTATATATATATATATATATATGTAGGTTCGGCGAGGTACAAAATGGACCTTCGCTCGAATTCAGAAAGAACATTACAACAATGTATAGTACACGCGAAATTTAGCTCTCCCGGATGATATCGTCACGGATTTTGTGTATCATGGAGCTGAGAACGTTTTGATACTCAAACAACGGAGAGCACTTGTTCGAGCCGCAACTCTCTCTCTCTCTCTCTCTCTCTCTCTCTCTCTCTCTCTCTCTCTCTCTTTTCTCTGTGTGTGTGTGTGTGTGTGTGTGTGTGTGTGTGTGTGTGTGTGTGTGTGTGTGTGTGTGTGTGTGTGTGTGTGTGTGCGCGCGCGGGCGCGTTAAACATCCTGGCCGAGGACTTTTTTCAAGCTCGAGCAGCTGAAACTTCAGACCGGATGCGACTTTCGGTCGGTTCGCGCGCTTCTAATTAAATTTCGAGTTCCCCACACTTGACATTGTCGATCAAACATCACATGTTCTAACTCCCGAGGCCCGCATCAGCTCCGATATTCAACGTCCCCGTGAGCAATGTTCAGCGAGCCGGTCGCCGATTTCTCTTTAAAAAAAAGGAACACATGAAACAAAAAACATAAAACAAAAACGATCCGCACACTCCGCAGGAAAATCACGAGCGGGCGCGATTCGCTCGCAGCACGGCCGAGGAGAGTGGGAGTAGGGGGAGGGAGAGGCGCGACCGGCCGAAGATGTCGCGCGAGATGGCGCAGCATCGCCGAGTCCGCGTATATATACAAAATAATGCGTTCATGCACGTACGCATATACATACTCACGCGCATATAGCTATAAGCGAGTTACGAGGACGCGCAGTAAAGGTGTGTGTCTGTGTCTGTATTATACCTGCGTGCATATATATATATATATATATGTACCCGCGAGACAAGGTCGGCCGTTGATTTTCCAGAGTATATATATATATATATATATATATGCGACGACACCCACGGCGCGGCGCGCTGTATGCGGTTCGACTCAACTCGGCCGAGCTGCGTGGGCGTTTTGTCCGCCCCTCCCACATCTCTCTCAGTCCCTCTCTGTCTCCCTCTCTCTGTCTCTCTCTCTCTCGCTCCGACCGCGGTCGTAAATTCATTGCAGTATATGTGTATATAACTATACAGCGGATTCTAAAAACGCGACCGCGAGAAAATTAACAGGAAGATATATAATTTATACAGACGCACGCACGAATGAGCCTGTGTTGTTTTTCTTTTCGTTAAATTTTCTCGCGTTAACTGCATTATTCGATGGGGTTCGAGAAGCTGCTCGGCAAAACGTTAGCGCGCGCACAGAACGTGTCTAAAAAAGGAGTTTTGCAACGCACACAGTCTGCATCGGTCGCGTTTCGTTGAACGCCGCGAAAAAAACTGGCCTATCATATATAGAAAATAAGTTTTTGTATAAACGGATATTTAACGATGATTTATAAAAAATGGTGATTTACGTGAAAATGTCGTAGGTGAAAAAATCAGTAATAAATTCAGTCACATTGATTTTAATAAAAAGCTAAAGAAAGTCAAATGAATTTGTATACGAAGAAGAAAGGGGAAATTATGCTGATTCGACAAAATATATTTATTTATTTATTTTTTTATTTATAAACTCGACAACAACCAAATTCCTCGAACGGTCATTCAAGTAAGGGGACAATGACAACTCCATTTTTCTACGTATAAATAGGCAAACGTTGACTAATAGTCAGTGAATATAATCACTGATGAAATTCGTGGCTTTGATGTCGTTAAAATCTATCGGTTAAAACAATTCATTTTTACTCCTCTTTAAATGCATTCAATGAATTGTTTCAGGTGCTAAAAAAATAGCTTTACTCTCTAAAAATAAATGAATGAATATACACTTACAGTGATCAACGAATAATTATACTAATTGAAGTAGTATCACTTGATAGATATTATCATTAGCAGCCGCTTTGAAAGTTCACCGATTTGCTCGTAAATGATTATTGAGAAAATTAACTCTTTTACACTATTTTGCAATTAATTGAATTAATTGTTTTACGTATTGGCTGAATTGATCTCATTATTTATTCTTCCAAAATAAATCTGTGAATATAATCACTAAATAAAATAGTGTAGTCAACTACTCAGAATTAGTGAATAATTAATTATTGAATTAATAGACAACTTTGAAACCTCATTGGCTACGTGATAATAAAAAGTTGCTAACTTAAAGATTTGTTTCTCGCCATTTTTTGCATCGAATTGAACGGATTTATATACGTATTAACAAACTAAATTATTTACATTATAACTGTGCTTTTTAAAGTCAAAATCAGAGATACCTATGGGAAACCTTTGAATATAAATCCAAGCACGTGAAATTCATGATTTAGATCTACTAATTTGCCAGTGGCTAGAACTTGTTCATGAACCAGCGATTCAGTTTTTTTTTAGATAACATTAGGTTTCATACTGAAGCATATTAAGAGAGTACGTTAAACTTATTGTAAGAGAGACTATTTACATCATTAAATAATCGATCTAATAAGTTATCAATCTCAATTTTTATCACTAGTACAGGTCACTCTAGCTATTGAAAGTTTGCTACGTAATAATACAGCATTGGAATTATTAGTTCTGTAAGTAGAACATAAGCGTTTCGATCTGAAAATCACTGGGCATATCGGTGAAAATTTCGTCAATTAAGTGTTAAGAGAATATAATTGTAGCTATACATTTGCTTCGCATCTCCCTCGACGTATCAAACGAGCGCGAGTACAGCTGAATCCAGACTGAAAAGAGACGAGTCGCTTTTTTTAATCTAGCGCAATAGAGAGCTCGTCTTTTAAATCCAAAAGAAACGCCATCGCCTCGCCTGCATCCGTTCCACGAACTTGACTCGCGGTCCACCTCCACCTCCTTCTCCACGGCGGGAGAAGCGCGGGTTCCCGAAACGCTGACAGATGGAAAAGGGATTCTCACTCGACTTTCGGCGTGGGCGCAGAGGATGGGGAGGTGCGAATTGTCTCATGCTCGAGCCGCAGAACGAGGCTGGGACGACTGGGTTAGGGGAAGGGATTCCCGAGATACGTTATAAGCATACACACACACACACACACACACACGCGCACACACACACACACACACACGCGCGCGCGCGTATATATAATGCGGTGCATCAAACGGAGCACCGTAACTGAAAAATGCGCGTGAAGTGTTACGTAAGAAGGTGACTGGGTCTCACCCCCCCTCTCTCTTACTCTCTCTGCTCTATACTCTCTGGTAACTTTTCTCTTCTTCACAAATGTGTGTGTGTGTGTGTGTGTGTGTGTGTGTGTGTGTGTGTGTGTGTGTGTGTGTGTGTGTATCTCCGGAATAATACGCGAGCCTCTCTTTCTCCTCTTCTTCTTCGTGGCGCGTGTGCCTTGCCGAGAGGACTTGCGGTCAGTGTCTCAGTATTCCAGCACGGCGTCCCACCGACATTTTTGCAGCGCAGTCGTAAGTGCGCGCGCGCATACGTATGCAAGCAAGCACACGCACACACACGTAAATTTAAAACAAGTATGCACACGGAGAAGGAGCGAGCGAGCAAGCTAGCGCTAGTGTCTAATATATATATATCTATACTTTCGCAGCGGAATCTCCGCCGATCGCCGCAGGAGGCGAAGCAGGAGGTGAAGAGGTAGGCGAAAAAGGCGGAGGAGGGAGAGAGGGAGGAAGACTGCCACGACCGCGAGGCAAATGTATCCCACAGAGAAGAGAACCGGCTCTCGCGATCCTCTCCCTCTCTCTCCCTCTAGCTCCGACTTTGCTGGAGAACGCGGGCGGACGCGAGAGGGAGAGAAAGAGACAGAGAGAGACAGAGAGAGAGAGAGAGAGAGAGAGAGAGAGAGAGAGAGAGCGAGAAGTCGCCGCACAGCTCGGCAAGCAGTGTAAGGTAGGTAGGTAGGTGGGTATGTAGGATATAATCCTCCTCTTCTCGTTCGCCCGCGGGGGGAGGAGGAGGGCGCAGGGAGAGAGAGGCAGGTTTCCGCGTAATGGCCGCGAGCGAGCGCGCGGAACGCTCGCGCTGATCGACGAACAGAGAGAAAAAGAACTGGAGGGTGGCGGTGAGAGGGGAGGGAGGGACGGAGGCGGCAGGAGGGGGAACAGCAGGAGCACTGAGCGTCCTTGACTCTGGAGAACGAGTTGGAGTCGCGCTCGAGCGCTTATGTAGCTTTACGTATATACATATACATATATACACACTATATATTATACACTAGACTAGCTATGTACAGCGCGAGAGAGCGAGCTGCGCCTGCGCCTGCGTCTTCTATAGATATGTATATATATTCCAGTACAGCGACGCGACCGTCGACGCTCCGCCGAGACTCCTCTGCCTTTTTCCTGCACCGCCTCGTCTCGTTCTCCTCTACCTCCCTCCCTCCCTCTCACTCCCTCTCACACTCACTCTCTCTCTCTCTCTCTCTCTCTCTCTCTCTCTCTAACCTCCTCTTCCCTCTTCCTCTGCTCGCCGAATTCCTCGCTTCTTCTTGCGCCCTTCGGCTCTGCGCGTCGCCGCGCTTTTTCCCCGATAACTCTCTTTCTTCGTCTCTCTCGGACCGGAGCTGGTTTTTGCCTCCCCCCTCCGCCCGCCCTCTCGGCCACCCACCGCCCCCCCGAGCGCTCGCAGGCTCGACGTCGCGAGCTAACTCGATGCGTCCGCCGGCTGCCGCCGTTGCGGCACGAAAGTGAAACACGGCTCGCGCGAGGGCGGTTACGTACGTGCACCTATATGTATAAGGGATCTATTGCAAACCCCGGGGAAGAAACAGACTCGCGGAGCTTCCAATCACCCACGCGTCTCCAGAGGGACATCAGTCACTAACCGCCGAGCCGATTTTACTTTCGGAAATATTAACGATCGCAGGCCGACGAAAGATTCTCGTGCTCCTAATGAACGTCCCTCTGTGTGTGTGCGCGCGCGCGTGCATGCGTGCGTGCGTGCAGTTCAAGAGCTATATTGGCGCGTGGCCTAGCTCTATAGAGAATCCGATGCCAACGCACCTTCGGTCGAAATATAACGTATATGTAGATACATACATAGATATTAGACTTTTATAAATAAACCAGCGCTTTCATAATTCCCTCGACGAAGCTGCACAGTTGGCCCCCTCCCCCCCCCTCTTCCCTGCCCCTTTCTCGCTCTCGCGGCCAAGATCGCGGCGAAGCCGCCCGCCAAGTTCATCCGGGGCCAAGTGCACGCGACGCGGCCCGTTAAAACGGCGCGGGCGCGGGTCGATCGATCGCGCGTACGCCGAATCGCGCGGCCGCTGCCGCCGTCGCCGCTCGTCCTGGACGCGGGGGCGACCGCTCATCGATCCCCCCGAGCGCGGGAGCCCTTGCGTGCGCGAACGATGCAGAGGCGGTCACGATGGCTCTGACGTCAGAGCTCACTGGCCGCCCGAGAGCGCGGTCGATTTTCGCCGTGCCGCGCTGCGCCGCGCCCGCCCCCCGCGGCGCTAGCGTCTGCTGCTCTTCGCCCCCGGCCCGCCCCGCCCCAGCCCCATCTCACCTCCCCCGCCGACTTTCTAGGTCGCGCTCGCGCAGCGATTTGAACTTGGCGGCGTCGCGGCTGCGATTTTAACGAGGGACGCTTCGATTATACTCCCGATGCGAGCGCCCGTGCATTTTGGCTTTTTCGGAAGGCGAGTTGTTTATTCGGACAACCCGAAAGAGAGAGAGAGAGAGAGAGAGAGAGAGAGAGAGAGAGAGAGAGAGAGAAAGGTTTCGAAATAGATGAAGCTTTCGTTTGCTTCAAGGTGAAAAGAGTCGTCCAGTGTGACGATTTCGAAAAATCAATTTTTTTGTTTTGCATATATAAATCTAGTCTAGAACATTCGTATAATATACGGTTAAAGCGACTTTTAGGAAATTCAAAGTCGATTTAAAGACGCTAGTAATAAACACAGTTAAGATCTTCGAATGGCAGTCGTACAAAATGGAACTTTGAAACGTAGTTTTTGCAAGCCTGGTTTTTACTTTTTTATAGTCTTCAGATTTTCCTAAAAACGATTCTATAGATTATGTAGAAATTTCGACAGCACGTTCGATAGATATATGACTATAACGAAGACTAGAATGTTATAAAATCGATAAATATTTTACCCGTGAAGGCAGAAAAGTAAAGCATGCTAAAACGTGCTGACGTTTAATTTTTAATATTTCTACAAAATTCTGGTGCCCTGAATAACAAACATAGTATTTATATTAACAGGAAATTGTTTGATTTCAGATAGAACAGTCTGACGACATCATGGATCGCTGTACGACTCGCTGTTCCCGACACGATAGGCGCTATTCGAGCAATATCCCTTGGAAAAATTAGAGTGTTAGTTCAATATAAACGTATATATGTGCTTTGTCTTTTTTTTGTATTGGTCCCTTTGTATTGTGACCAGCTTATCACAAAAATTTGTGTAAACATCAAAATTCGGAATTATAGAGAATTTCTCTTTTTTAAATTTCAAAAGTCTCTCGTTGTTTTGATTGATTGACGGTCAGATAGAAAAATCCTTTGCATTCGGTATCAGATGATAACTTCTAAAAAAATCACAATCAAAAGAGACTGGAAGTCAAGCGAATACGCCTCAACTTTTCAAAAACGTAGCCTCGACAATTACTTAAATTTATACGCGTATTTTGTCGCGCAAGCCCTGCTTCGCCAGATGTGCTATGCGCGTACTCGCTCGCGCACGCGCGTCTCATTTCGACAAAAAGTTGCTGCAACGCGTTTTATTTGAATTTGCATGAGAAAGGACGGAGAGCAGCACAACTAGAACAAAAAGGAAAAAAAGGAAACTGGAAAAAGACACGAGCGGGCAGCAGCAGCGGCGGCGACGCCGCTCCCCGTGGCATCCATGCCCGCGATGCTTTTTGGCGCGCAGGGCACAATGAGCCGCGAGCGACGACGCCAGCGAGTTATTTTTTTCTTTTTTGTCTCCTCTATTTCCACATAAGCACACATCCGCGCGCTATCTTTATTAGCTTTTTCGGGCTCGAGATAATGAAAGTCGTACCCAGCTGTGGATCCTGCATTCCGGAAACAAAGAGAGAAAAAACATAGAGGAAAAAGAAAAAAGTCAAAAGACCAGACACCTTTAGAAGAAATTCGGTGTCTGCGACCCAAATAGATATTTTTTTTCTTTCGGCTGAGTTGTATGCGACGGAGCCGGGCGCGACAATGAGCGCTAGCGCATCGTCCCAGCTTCGTGGAAATGTACGCGCGAACGTACGCTGAGTTTTTAATCGATTTTTTCTTCTTTTGGCTTTATTATTACGATATGTGCGCGTATCTCTCGATAAATGTACGGGGCGGGTCTTGTATTATGTCCGGCAGATTTATACGAACAATGCCCGCGCGCAATCGCGCTCGCAACTGCGATAAAGGAGACATATTCGACCTGCGGCCGATCAAATCTGGGATGAGTCCCCCTCCTCCCCGTCGCTACTTTACTAATTAATTGAATGGAGCTCTGGCAAATTCGAAAAACCTTCCGTTGCATACTGCAAATTTAAAGCGGGTTTCTTTAACAAGATTAAAATAATGTTTCAATCGCGTAAATGCAGGCTCTGGAGTAGCAAATCGGTATATTATTCATGCGCATGATGTTTCGTTATCATTCCCATTAAATTTATCTTTAATTCGAAGCTAGATGTAATATGTTCCACAAGATTATTTAAAATAACATTGACTTTAGGCGATTTTATCTATATTTTTACACGATTTTACGCCTGACTAATTCGTCGGCTACAATGTATTTTAATTTTGTATGCAACGAGATGCGCACGAAATATACGTTTAGCCATTTATCTATAAATATTTATTGGTGTTTCGCTGCGCTGCTTTCACGAAGTTTCGTGTAAGCGAGCGCATCTGCAAGTGCCTATAATACACGCGGCGTTGAAGTCTCTCCCAGTTCGCGTGTTGGTTCCTACGGATTTTCACACGATTATCGCCAAAATAACCACTTGTATATACATCAGGGTTTGTAAAGGAGAGCAAGAGTTGTGCTGAAGATAGCATCCTATCAATATTTGCTTCCTTCTTTTTATCTCTTATAACAATATAGTACGGAAATATTATCGATTTCAAAATGTAATCTACTTTACTTAAGAATCTAGCAAAAGCTAGCACACACCACTACCAGATAGTACACGTATTCTATTGAAATTCATCACATCGATATTTGAAGTAAACGGAACATTTACATTTTAAGAATAACGATTAGACAAAATCAATTCAATTTAGTAATACTATTACTTGTTCTATCAAATTAAATAATATTTATTTAATCCGAAATTTCTTTTATCCAAACTAATTCCAATCAATGTTACTTTAAATAAATAGATTCCTTAAAATCAACTTATATAAATCAAGTAAATTGTCTAAACAATATTATTGACTTTAATCAAACTATTTAACGTTCAATTTATTAAATCTGTTTATTAACTAAAGAAATTTTCATAATTATGGATAAACTTACATATAAAATTGTGTACGACAGTATAATTTCTATTACTTTAAGAGATAGAACTAGATCATTTTCCACAATTGATATACTTAGTCCAAATGAATTTTCGTTTAACGTCCAGAATATGTATCTTTCTTGGAGTCATATAAACGAAATGAAAAGTAGAAGGGAAAAAATAGTTATTCCAAGCATAAAATTGTTCCAGAAATTTATTAATTTCTTTTTCTAATACATCTTATTCTAGTCTAAATCCATAAGCCTAACTTTAGAAAAGCAATCAATAGTCAGTTGGACGTATTCAATGAGGCAAATATAAATATTTACTTGTTCCGTGCTAAAAAAATATTCTATTTTATACAATACAACTCTTTGAAATGTTTTATATTGAAACTATTGATAGATAATTTATAAAGGTAATAATGTAAAATAAAAACACTCCATTACCGTATAAAAAATTAAAACAAACATATAATCATACACGCAAAGTAAGTAAAGTATTAGACTTCTAAAATCGTGTGATTAACATGCTTATTTAATATCTCGTTGTACATTTTTATTGAATATTAGATAAGATTTTACTGTGTATTCTTTGGATTTTTTATTTACTACATTCTAAGACGCACAATGTACGTGAAATAGCGCCCAATGCTTCGAATTCCCATACAGAAATTCAAGGGAATCAAGGTAAGAGGAGATCGGCTTTTAAAGCAGCATATGCCGATGTATACAGTTAAGCAGCTTAAAATGCGATTATTATCTTGGTTTGTATGAATATTAAATACACGCGTTTCTTAGTTGTATGTGCGTAAAGGAAATGAACAATATGTTGGAAAATGTATAATAAAAAATGGAAAATGTTTCTGGTTGTAAGAAACGATATAAAACAAGTCATTGCGCTCGGTCGGGAGGAAAGCTCCTACCGTTCGCGGGCCATCTATTAAAGAGCGACATTGAGAGAAAGAAATTCTATATAAAATACGTTAGATCTTCTTCTATTCGCTTAGATACCAGTATAAATGTGTATAGACACAGCCACTAGGGCGGTCTATTTTTATATCTCTGTGGTATTTTATAGCGCTTTAAAGAATGAATGTCGAGCGAGCTGGTCTATATATATATATATATATATATATATATATATATATATATATATATAGATAAATAAACCTATATTCTAACTCTAAATAGTTGGACCATTTATAGCGGTGTAATTTAAATGCTATAGTTCATCATTATTATGATTATTACAGTTGCAACTCTAGTGAAAATAAAAGAGCGTCGATTGCAAGATGCGCATCATACAAGAGAAAAAGTTTCTGTACTATATATATTGCCCGTACAATTTTTAAATCATGATCTTTGGACCGTCTGTCGGAAAAGAAAACCCCGTTCGAACGAGTATCGATGCAATATATATATATAAAATTTATTTTTGCGAACACTTATATGAAGTTAAGGAAGGTATTCCCACGCGGATTTAGTCAGCGCGTCGTCTAACATTAGGAAATCATTATAAACGCCTCGACTCTAAATTAATGACGCGAGACACAGAATAAATTTCTAATAGTTATATTTAGGCGTCACCTCCCTCTCCAACTCATCCTCCTTCCTCTCCATATATATAGGAGGAGTATTAAGGGGCTGGAAGAATCCGACAAAGAGCCATTGGCTGCTAACCAAGTAGGCATATATATAAACAACGATGTATATAGCTCTTTAATCTCGCATTTCCTCGTTTCGTGGGCGTCGATAGAGGAGGCGGCAAGGAGAGAGGGAGAAGGGAATCGATCAAAACATTTTTAGCCAAAAGGGAGAAGAGAAAAAAAACGCACGTGGGGTCGCTATAAGGTGAGTGCCCTATATATAATGCATCATAGAGGGAAGGCAAATGAAAGAATGAAAGAAAGAAAGAATGCGAGAGGAGTAGAAGGAACGTAAAGAGAGGTATCTATTCCTCTCCCGCTCTCGTTTCCGCGGGGGCGCGAGAAATTTGAGAAAGGTCAGATTGCGGTTCCCGAGACACGTGGACTTGAAGGACGAAACGAGTCTGCCTCGACCGGCAGGGTGGGTCGAATGCAAAGGTATCGACTACTGTAACCCGTTACGAAGATCCTACCACACCCTCTTTTCGGACAGGTGGCAGCGATAAAGTGTCTCGCACCAATTTTTGCCGACCCCGTGCACCATCCGAAACTCGTTCGTTTTTCCCATTTCTGAATGACGCGCCTACTAATCATATTCTACTCAGAGAGGGAACGACGAATTTTCCAGAACTTTTTTCCCTCGTCAAATATAAAAACCCGGTAATATTGTCATATTGTCATACCCCTATAACGAGCTCGCTCGGAACAGAATTCACGAGCGGGTTGAAAGGCACAAAAAAGGAAGATGTAGAAGAAGAGGAAGAAGAAGAAGACGACGACGAAGAAGAACACGATGGATGCGCGTGTGGTCGTGCCTAAGTGGCGAGCGAACAGAAGTTACATGGCGAGTAAATACACAGATCATTCTCGTACAACTTATATATGTTATTCGCCGTCGTGCGAAGGGAAGAAAGGAAAGGCTATATCAAAATGAGAAGTCAGCTCTATAATAACACACTTTCGCCTGCCCGTGCGTGGTGTGCACTTGTAATAATTTCCACACACACACACACAGACACGCACACTCCTCCGCGTTCTTTGGGATTTAAATAAAGCGGCCTCTGTTTCGAGCCTTCGCCCTCCTCCTCCCCCACCTCCTCCCCCACCTTCTCCTTTGCCCGCGCGCGCGTGGCATGTATGTGGCACGCGTTGTATTACGCACTGTATACGTATACCAAACCGTGCAATACGGATCTTCATATTTGACGCCGGCGGTTATACCGCAAGAACAACGCATATTATTCGGCCGCGTGAGAAAAATCAACTCCTTCGCGCCCACCGCAACGATACTAGTTCTTATACGGCTAAAACAAAATGTTCCAAGTTCTATCAAATGCGGATTCGCCAACCGATCGACAGCGCGCTAGTGAAAAACGTGTATTTTGAAATTAAAATAATCATACATATTGACGTGTAGGTTAGGAAAGCGCTGTATAGAGCGAACGTGGAAAAAACACACTTAACGATTGTGAAAGAAAGCACGTATCGGAGTATATTGTAACGGGAATTGGAAAATGACTTTTCCTTGGGAATAAGTATACCTCTCGCTTTTCGAGTACCGAATACGACTTCTCAAATATATATAACTATATATCGGCAAACGCGGAATTTGCCAGTCCGCGATCGAGCGCGAAAACGAATAGCGCGAAAAACCGTGCGTGCAACCGCGAGCTCTATATTATATATTCGAGGAAATCCGATTTTTACCCTCTTTCTCCCTCCTCGCTTCTTCTTTCTTTACGATCGCCAGGGGGAACTTCAAAGCCGTACAGCGACACTTTAATCGTTCTCCGTGCGCGCGCTGCAACAGCTATATATTCGCCTGTGCGGATTACCGCGCGGGCCGCGCGTGCCGCGTGAAAAATATCTCTCTCTCTCTCTCTCTCTCTCTCTCTCTCTGGCCGACGTTTGCGGCTTTTACGGCCAAAGATACGAGGCGCAGGTGATTGGTCGAGAGAGCGGTATATATATATATATATGCGTGTGTGTGTGTGTGTGTGTGTGTGTGTGTGTGTGTGTGTGCGCACGCGTGCGCGAATGGTGAAAATGTTTGTATATATATGTAGGTATAGATCAGCAGGAGAAAATATAAAGATGTGCGCCTCTCGAGTGAGGAAATAAGCCGCGGCGCGCACGCGCGGTCGAGCAAAGCGCACGAGCGAGAGATGATAAGAGTTTGTCTGATTTATCTGCGGCAGGCAATAAATAGCGCAGACTTTATTTATAGAGAGCAATGAGAGGCGAGAAGATGAATTTTTTCTCTCTCTTTTTTGGTTCGTTCTTACGAAAAGAGGGAGAAAGATAAAAATTCGAGACGAGGTGTTCTATATTCTAACTAGCACGAGCGCGGCTAATCGAGGTATAATACATAATCATAATATTTACCACGTTATCTCGATCAAGTTCGTTTTTTATTGAGCTTGGCAAATTCTTAAGAGGTTTTTGCGGAGCGAGGGGGAGAGAAAAACCGCGGCAAACATTGCCGCGTGAATGCCTTACAAAGCAAACACATACGTGCGCGCGCGCGCGCACGCCCCGCATATACACATACGTATGTGTGAACCAAGGCAGAAAACAATTCCCTCTAACCGAGTGAAAGCTTTGCGCTCCTTCTCCTCTCTTCTCATTCTCAATTCTACGAACGAGTGTTCGTATACGTAAAACTAGCCAATCTCGAAATCTTTGTAAACGAAACGCGTCAGGTTTTTCCAGGATTATGACATACGCAATGTCATCGAAGCGCCCGCGCCTGCCTCCGATATTACACACGCGCGCGCGCGCGTATCTGCCGATTTTGACGCGATTTTGATTAGAATTTCACTAACGCGAGGTGGCGCGCTCTCGCGCACGCACACATACAAAGTAGGGTCTCTCTCTCTCTCTCTCTCTCTCTCTCTCTCTCTCTCTCTCTGTCATATGCGGCATCGGACTTCGCCATCAGAGGATGTCGCGTTGCGCAAGCTTTTGTATATACTTTGGAACGGCCATTGTTATTTGTTCCCCTGAGTGGCGCATCCGAAACTTTTGTGTCGCTGGAGTGGCTTAACGTGCGAGTTAGAATAGAGAAGGGGGGGGGGACTTTATTCCAACTTTTCACCATACGAATAAAGGATAAATTTAACGCAAAGAGCGATTGCAAAACTAAAATTTTATAAGAAAAAGTTCGAGAAAGAGCGCGATCGTGACCCACTTCCCCCCTCTCTGTCTATCACTCTTTATGTGCCTCTCTCCCTCTCCATTTCGTGCGCCCACAGGTGTTTTCAATATCAACAATTATTCGCTCGCGTAATTAAGGATCGTTGTTGCATCCTCTATTTTTATTTTAATTATGCGCGATGGGCGGTCTCAATGTTTTCGCGGATTGACAAACGTTTCCGCATATTTTTAAGTAACAACTGCGCATTGGAGCTGACACCCGTAACGTGGTTTTTTTTCGGCAAAGATCGTTCAAATCACCGGCGAGAGGGGCGGGAGGTAAGACTGATTTGCGAACTTGCACAAATACGCTCGAATATATCTATAACGGGCTATTTCGTCCTATTTCGTAGGTTTCATCGGTATTCATCTTTCATATGCCATCTGTACAGCCGGTCTAACAAAAAATTTATATCATTGTCGCGCTGGTTGAATTCCAGAACTATATGCGTAACAGACTTTCGTAACGGGATAAAAAATATAAAAAAAAAAACTAGTATAATTCAACTTGAAAAGGGCTTGGTTTATATATGTGTGAAAATCCTTCCTAAGCGTGATTCAGTTAACAAATTTCATTGATATTTTAACAAAATAATTTCTCATTATATAGTTTTAGAAAAATAAGAATATTTTGGTCCGATGAAACCAGCCTGAATCTATAACTGAGCTGCTCTTATCGTACACTTATAAAGAACCAATTGGCACACCTCTAAAAATAACTTAGCGATTATGCATAAAACGTCAGTCAATAAATGGATAAAAATGATCTAAAATTAAATACTGATAATTAATTAATAATTATAGATCACGTTGAATTAGTGACTTTAAAATTGCTCACCAAGTCATTACTATAAGTTACTGATTATGTCAGCTACTTTTAGCTTCATCGGTTAAAAAAAATATTAAATGTACACTCATATTGTATGAACAGTTCTTAATTAAAATAGTACACTCAGAATAAGCGAATGACTACGAATTGAAATCATACATTTCTATTTTAATTTTATATTATCTGAATTTGGATCAATGAAAACTATTGAAATTTAGTGTAAATTAAATGACTGATGAAGTACGCCGTATCAACTGATTTACGAGTGTATACATATATTTGAAATTAATCAGCGAAAAGATTTTCACCGATGTATGTTCATAGAGACAGTTGAAAATTAAATCAATAAAGATGGACTTTTTTCTTTTTTTTATGTTATTTAACGTCGCTCTATTTATGCTTCTAAATATCGGTGCTAATTAGCGGCGGAGGTCTACAATGTGTTTGTAAACAAGACACATGTAAATTAATACAGCGGTGCCTGTATCAATCGGCCGAGACCGGGATTTGAACTCGGATCACCGAGTTACTTGTCCTTCGCTCTAGCGATCGAACCATCCTAGGCCTCAAAGATGAATAATTGAGATGAACTATTGAGTATATATATATATATATAGAATGGTGTGTATATACACACAATTTATTCCGTGTAACTTTAATCGCTGCGAATTAGTAGACTCAAACTGTTTTACTAGTTTTTACCTATTTTTTATACTTTTAATAGAGATCTCTGCAAATTATTTCACGGACTGAGCGAGTATTTTACTGGTTCGAATTTAGAGAACAGAAAATTTAATACAATGCTCTTTTAATACAATATTACAGAGAAAATATTAGAAAATATATTTAATAGCTCATTTTGATAAAACTTATTATTATATGTCATACATATTTTAGTTATAAAAAAAGAGGATAACTCTAATCATAAACAACCTTATACGCAAGTTTTCTCCTCTGTTTGTTCCGATGCCGTACTATAGAGGGGCTTCGACGGTCCAACTTATATATATATATATATATATATATATATATATATATATATATATATATATATATATGCCAAGCCGGTATATTATATTCTATGACTCCGAAAAAGCTATCCATCCGCGTCGTCTAACCTGCCATCACGGCAGCCGCCGTGAAGCTGCACCGAGAAAGAGAGAGAGAGGGCTTCGGAGATACATAGAATATAGAGTAGACGTCACCGCCCTCCCTCTGCTCCCACAAACATCCGCCCCGCCCCTTCCTCTCCGAGCTATAAAACAATGACGGGAGCAGAGCGCGACGCTTCCCTCCCCTTCGTCCTCTTCCCCCTCTCGAGGATCGCCATAAGTGGAGCTGTAGGCGATCTTTGTTGGGAGAACAGGCGGGGGGAGGGGGGGGGCAGGAGTCCGTACCTCGTTCCGCGGCGCGGACTTGCTACATATATATACATGCATACAGGTACACTAGCCGCGCATTGCGCAAGAAAGAGCCAGCCGACACAACGCGGCGACCATCTAGCGCTGGGTCTCGGCGTATATTAGAATCCGCGGCGGGCCCTGGCCTTGCCCGCCGCACAGCCGCACTCAGCGGAGCGTGCAGCCAAAGCAGCGGCGGCGGCAGCAACAGCAGCAGCACTCCTCGCCTCGGGAGGAAGGGGGTGGGAGTAGGAGAGGAGGAGGAGGACGGCGACGGGGAAACTCGACTGCATGCCTGGGGAGCAGCAGCGGCGCGCCCGCGCCGCCGCCGCTGTCTCCACGACTCGTCTTCTTTCTTTTGCAACGCCGCGGCCGTCGGCCGATGCACAGTGCGCGGAGAAGAGAGAGAAACTCGAAGCTTTTGACGCTCCAGTTCGTTCCGGCTCGATTTTACTCTGATTTTATAACATTTCTTCCTCCCCTCCCTGCCCGCTCTTTCTCTCTCGCTTACGAGCACCATTACCGCGCACGCCACTGGCTTTCTCGACCGTCGCGCTTTTTTAAAGTTATAAACATTTTGTATGTGTATGCGCGCCCGTGTACTTATATATATATATATATATATATATATATATATATATATATATATATATATATATATGAGTGCAGCTTTTTACCGTTCCGTTAATATAATGTAAAGAGAGCGCGGAATTTTAGTAGAGACCACATTATTATGGGATTTAAATGTACGTATGTGTGTATGCATATGTAGATGCCTATAAAGAATGGAGGTTCCATTGATTCTTTACAGGGGACTCTCCGCTTTTACATTGCGTAACTGGACGCGGAATATTTCAACATAATTAAACTTACACTTACACTTACACTTGTGCACGCACGCACGCACGCACGCGCGCGCGCGCGCAGGGAGAGAGAGAGGATTGGTATAGATTCTCTTGTCGATTTCTCTTTCAACGGAACGACGTACAGGTATGTATCTAAGCGCTTCAAATTCATGGAATACTCGATCTAGCGTCAGCGACGGAGGTTTCAAAAAGATGGATGAGCCAGATCGAGATTTGATGTATAGGAACCTTTCAAATCGCTGGGATATCATTGATTATTAGTTTCGTCCGTGCGCGTGCGGCTCTCGACTGAAAGTAAAGGAAAAGCACGAACGAAAGAACATATATATATATATATATATATATATATATATATATATATATATATATATATATATATGTATACACGCGCGGGCGCGATATTATTACGTTTTAATAGACCAGCCGAAAAAATTTAGTAAATTCTCGATATAGTCTGCAATGAAAAAAGTTGTAGAATAAGTTGTAAAGGGCAAAAGGGTCACGTAATGATATAATTCACTTTAACTTTCAGACATTTCAAGGTCACCTAAGGTTTTGAAGCTTATTTTTAAGAGCATTTGAAGGTCAAAATGATTTTTTTAAAATGTTAACGTGCTTAACCTTTTTACTTCAGATCTATGAGAAAGTGAAATATTTTACTTTCCATTATTTATCGTTACTCTAAACAGAGAGAGACATATAAGTTAAAAGTCGGACTAAAAATTAAACATATTGTTTGCCACGTTGTAACGAACATTTCAGAATCGGTATTAAAAAATACAATTTGTAGTTTGAAAAAAGTCATTTCCATCCCCATATGATCTTAAATATATTACAACTTGGTATGGTACCCGTCACTAATACCATTACTTTAATTCCATATCGCGTTGTGACTTTTTCCCAAAAGTTTTTCCATTAGAAACCGTTTTGCAAACTTAGTCGGATTGGTCTATTAAAATGGAATACCGTGTACGTACATTTTCAGTTGCAATGCCTTACGCGTACATAATTCGTCATTTCTAGAGACACCGAAATTCCTTGAATATAGACCCTTGACACCTTCGAATTTTTGCAATAAACGCGGTAACGAGCTCTACTGATTCTAATACGTCGGGCGACCAAACGGAAATTCCGCGCACTTTTCAATACGTCGAAGCGAAGCGGCGCATTATATCGCGTATCGACAATGCGCGAGCCGAAGCGCGCCAGAGAATATAAAAATGCTCCATACCGAGTGCGAATCCTGTATACCATATACAACTACATGCATGCATACATACATACATACATACATACATACATACATACATACATACATACCGCGGCCAGCTAAACATTGAAATTCCGAACGCGCGCGTTTTCGAAGGAGGCCTCTTTCCTTCTCCCGCTCGCGCGCGCTCGAAGCTTGGGCGAGCGTAACGAGTTACCTGGCCAAAGAGCTCGAGTTTGAGAGAGTGGGGCGGGGTGGAAGGGGGCACTGCTCGTTCGCTCGCTCGCTCGCCCGCCTCGCACCGTGAATTTACGCATTCTAACCTCGTCCCCGCGCAGTGCGTGCTAGTATATATAGATATATAGTCGAGAAGGTTTATATACCGCGCGCGATATCGCGCGCGGCCTTCGGAGGATCTGGGAACGGGCGGTTCGTATTTGAGAAGTACATACACCGTCGTCTGCCCGCGAGCGTTTTCTTTTTCTACGCGGGCGCCCGCGGTCCGAGTTCTTTCTCAGATATAACGAGAGAGGCTGATAGATGGATGGATAGATAGATAGATATATGATGCTCATTTATTTATATAGAACATACATCAAGTCATTTATATAAAGTACAATACCATGATATGTCACAGTAAGTCAGTCTTATCAACATCAGAGAAAGAGAGAGAGAGAGAGAAAGAGAGAGACGAGGGAACGCCCGGGCGCACGCATTTATCAATCTTAGAGTATCGAGGTACTATGTATAAAACGGATGGCGCAGAATAAACGTCTCGATTCAGATGGGTACGTGGTTCGTTCGTTAGCTCGACAGATCGGCGTTTTGCGCGCGCGTTCGACTCAGCTGTCCGTGCCGCTGTGACCTATTTACTACCTCCCCCCTACACACACCTCATATACATATATATATATATAAGGCCGCGATTATTAGACGCTTGACAGGTAGATCTTTAAAGTAAATCCAAATATTTCGATGCGCCGCAGAAATTCTATAATATATATTTATATAAGTTAAGGCGCATGAATCACATTAGCTTTCATTTATAGAACATTATAATTTATTTCTTATTTAATTGCATCCCCGCTTCATCACGTCCAGTGGACTCGTTAAAATAAAAGTATTAATAATAATAGTAATAATAATGGCCGCGTTAGAAAATTAATCTCGAGATTAATATATATATATATATATAAATTTGCATCTCTCCGAACGAGAAATTGCCGCACGCGAGATGTTTCAAAAGAGTTCTCTCTCTCTCTCTCTCTCTCTCTCTCTCTCTCTCTCTCTCTCTCTCTCTCTCTCTCTCTCTTCGGGGAGAACCCGCGGCATGACTGTAGCGGGCGGGTGCTTTAATTTTCGAAGCGGACGATAAACGACGACGCGCGAAAGCGGGACAGCGAATTTATCAAGCCAATTCGCACGTGCGCGCGCGCCAGTCTATATATTATATGACCTCCCCTCCTCCCCTTTTAATGCCATTCATCAACGCGGAGGCGATCTCCATCCCCCACCCCAACCCTCGAGTGCGTAATAATTCATCGTTGAAATCGGCCACGACGGACTGGATAATAATAATGCACGAAGATCGAGGGTTGGCAGGGGATAAGGAGTGGGAGTGACAGTTTATGGTATCCAGGAATGTGTGTGTGTGCGCGCGCGTGTGTGTGTAACGTCGAAGTCAAATTTGTACTTATAATGCATCAGCAGTGCGGTTAGAAGAGCAGAAAATGTCCGCAGAGCGAAAAAAAGACAGGGGAATCAGAGGGATAGAGAAAGAGAGAAGAAGAAAGGGAGAGAGGGAGAGAGAGAGAGAGAGAGAGAATTGGGTCGAAACAAGCAGCAGAACACTGATGCTCCTACAGCTTAAAATCAAAGTTGCCCCCTTGCCCGCTATTGCCCGCTATTGCCCGGCGTGCGCTCAATTCGCCGAAATAAATTCCATATAATAATCGATCTGTCCAATTTATGACTTTAAAGAGAGACAGTGGGATAGAGCAAGAGAGAAGAGAGAGAAAGGGGAATAGGAAGAAAGAAAACAAGCTGGAGGCTGTGTATATGTAGTGGTCCGGAGCATTGTCCGCGCGCGATCCTCGAGATGCATGCGTGCGTGAGCGTGCATAAGAGAGGAGAGAATTATGCAGGTTGTCCTCGATATGCATTGAGTGTAGAGATAAGATATATATAGGTGTATATTTATTTCTAATATACGATAAGCTGGAGAGGAATCTAAGACCCACATAGATAAAGGTATTATATGTAATATATATAGTTTCAAAATAATGATAGAAAAATATTTGACTGATAATTCACTTGCTTATATAACATACATCTAATCAGTCTTAAATCTACGAAATTGTTGTGGCAATTTTATGCGTTTAAAATAACACCTGATGCAATTCCTGGTCACCAATCAACGTTCTTGAATTTTTTTTTTTGTCAATTTTGTTTATTTAATCTTCCATCGATCCGATTGGTTATTATAATGACAACTGTACAGACAAAACATATATGTGTTTACATGAAACAGTCGATATTTCATGATTTCCCCTTAGCTCAAGCACTCAATTCTAAAAATCTGTTTTAAAAAATATAGAAAAAAGTTCGTTCGCCTTTGATTCTTAATGGACTTTTCTGAAATATCAAATTTAAAGTCAAAGAATGAATATATATCCTAACTAGTGCTACTGGTTTACGCTTTCAAATTTTTTTATCGATATATTTTTTATGTGTCGCGGACTAAATTCGAAAAATCAGTTACTTTTATGAGATTTTTATTTTCTTTCCTCAATCAAAAATATATAACATAAGCTATTCTTAACTATGACATAGTCGTTATTATTATCAAAACATTTTCAATTACCAATACTTTTTCAACGACGAACAACGAGAAATGAAGAATTTTCAAAATGTATATCAATGACCCGAGTTAATAGATACTTCTCCATTTCAAAATCATTTCAAAATTTATTTCAATTTTAAATTCCTTGAAGATCGAGTAAGAGCTGGAAATTTACCAATTTCTTTTACAGAGTGCGGCAGATAATGCCTAACTTTTATCAATCCCAAGCCACACGGACAATCGGATCGAGGAAGGCGACCGTGCCCGCGTCAGCGCGAATGCGAAAATACAATCAAAAATACAACAAGCTATAATAGGATGTACAGAGATGGCCGAGTCGATCGCAGGACGAGAAATCGATAAAGGAAAGCTTGCTCTAGTGTATATAAATCTGGTATATCGCGGCACTATTACGCACGGTCAGTGCGTGCCCGCGAGAGAGAGAAGTAGAAAACGATGACCTACTTGTACAGAAGTACCACGCGATGTTACTGCTGTAGCTTTTCTATGAATCCGATAAAGATATTATTATTATTATTATTATTATTATTATTATTATTATTATTATTATTAATATTATTAATTATCATGATTATCATTATTGTTGTTATTGTTGTTTGCCGTTATTATTCTTGTTCTTGTTATGTGTCGCTCGAGAAAGTTGGTTTATATATTATTGTCGCGCTCTTGTTTTTTTCCCCTCATCTTTTCCTTCGACTCGTAACTTTCGAGCCTAGAAAGATTTCGACGATGACATTTTTTCGTTTTCGAGTTTAAAGCTTATACTGCCAGAGCTCGGCTGAAATTGTTTATATAGCTTCAAAGTAGAAATTGCCCGCGTAAGAATGTGTGTGCGCGCGCGTGCGTGGTGCGTGGGTGCGTAAAAAAATTTTCCACCGAAATGATGGATTAACGATAATGAGAGCAACGAACGCGCATCTATATAGTCCCTCAACGAAAGATTAACGTAGAGCAGAGCGCGATCGCCGCCGTCCCACCTTTCTCTACTATACTTTTTAGTTTACACGCCAGCGAGAAAATGGTTTCGAAATCTAGTTTACACATACATAAGACCACGCGTAATGATAGAGAAAAAAATAGAAACTGACGTTTCTAGCCGGTTATACATCCTCGGGATAATGACTTAATTTCCCGTCCGCCGCCGTCGCCCGAGATATCCGAAAATTCTCTCCGGATCCCCCTGGCGGCGAAAGTGACACGATTATACACGACAGCGAACGTACACGGGGAAAATGGTACGCGAAGAGAGGGGGCACCCGTTCCCCCGGAAGTTTCGGCCTCTCGTGCGCGCGGGATTTCGAAACGAATAGCGCGCTGTGCACGCCGTCGAACACATTCCTACTCTTTCTCTCTCACTCCCCATATTATCCTATATATACACGACGCTTATACAAGAAGAAGAAGAAGAAGAAGAAGAAGAAAAAAAGGAAAATCAGCACCGTGAGCCCGTTGAGCAACGACGGCCGTGCCTCTCTTTCTCCTTTCTCTCTCTTACTCTCCTCCTACGCTCGATATAGCGGCAGCGTTAAAAATATCACCAGACGCGCGCATGAGATTTGTCGAGAGAAATTCCGTAGCGCGCGCGGTGTGTTTGGTTCCGTAAACACAAAGCGAGAACTACATAGCGCGAGAGAAAACGGGAACTGAACGGATGAACGTCTCCCAGTTAACAACATATTTATTCAATAGATTTTCAACGTATTTATTAATAAATACGTTGTTGACTGGGAGCGCACGGTGCTGATTTTCCTTTTTTCGTCTTCTTCTTCTTTTATAAGCATCATGGTATATATATATATATATGATAGACATTGAAGAATGAGAAACTCTACGAGCTACACGTGCATTTATATATACGTATCTTCTATACAGAGTGGCATGTATTTACTGTATACAATGTGTACAATCTACATGCATATGATATATGTATAGGGACATAAACACTTTCCACGTATTACACGTGAGAGTGAGTATACAGGTGCATATATACAAGCGAGCGTGGCGGTGGGATCGTTGAACCCCACCCCCCCTCCTGTCGTGGTATACGATAATTGTGCGTGCGCCCGCGTTCGGTGCACCTGCGCCGTAACTCGAAACTGTCACCGACTCGTCACCGCCGCGCTCTATCTCTCTCTCTATCTCACTCACACTCGCGCCACAGGCTGCAGTATATCTCCCGTGACGAGTGAGAGTGACCCACTAACCCCGACCCCTCTCCTAACCCCCCCCTCTCTCTCTCTCTCTCTCTCTCTCTCTCTCGCTCTGCGGTTCACCACGCCGCCGCTGCCACTATCCTATATTGCCGCGAGCCTTCGTTATGATGCACCGTCGTCATCGTCCTCGTCGTCGCCGTCTCCGTCGCCGTCTTCAGCGCCATCGTCGAAATCGTTGAACCGCGCACGCGCGTCGCACGGCTACGGAGGACGAGGGTAGGGGAAGGAGAGGAGAATCCTAGCCTCCCCCCTCGCCGACCGACCGTCCGCCCTCGCGCGCATTGGGCCAAGGTGAATCCGGTTCGGCCTCGAACTTTCGAGGAGGTATAGAGTCAGAGAGATTAAGAGAAAGAAAGAAAGAAAGAAGAAAGAAAGAAAGAAAGAAAGAAAGAATGAAAGAATGAAAGAGATAGAGAGAGTCCCCCGCGGCATCACGACTTTTTCGAAAGTTTCGCTTAACGGATTTTTCGTGAAGGGGGTGGGGCTATACGGACAGTGTATAAAGTAGGCGATACAGCGGGCCAAGTAGGTGAGTATCCTTCGTATAATATACTTATATAGATATAGAGGTTCTTTGGGTTCGAGGAAGTTTCGGGACTTTGTTTTTAAGAACGTGAGCCAGAGAGGACGCCTGACGCGTTGTCGAAAGAGGCGTGGAGATATTAATGCGTTTAATGCGCGAATAGCTCCGTTACGTTCTCCCTGAAACATCGAATAAGCGAATACCCACTTAGTCGGTATCACGTTCACTTGTCGGAGAAGTTCGGATTCTTAAATCGAGTCTGTGTCATTGCTTGTTTCATCGGTGAAGAAATTTGGCTTTATTAATGAGCTAAAATAATTGTAATAACATAAATTATGATTACTAGCAAACGAATATGGAGAAATTTCTTCCTTGAATGCGATGAGTGCGTATGTGTCAAAATAATAAAATGTTTATAAAATATTTCAGAAATAACCTTCGTTTACATTTACTAAAGTTTAAAAATTTGTTGCAAATCGGTGGATACTCGTTTATAAATAAATTATGTTAATTTACTCCGTTAGTTAAAATTTCACTTATTTGATTTTATCTTATTCTCGTTATTTGTTGTCTTGAAATAACCGTCTCGTCGTTAAATGCGTCGCATATATTTTAAACAAGTGAAAAGCCTTCTCAATTTTTAATAAGAAATTATGTCAATTGTTGTCGAAATTTATGTTTATATATGACAATGATGAGAATATATTTCAATTAATTTATACTCATAATATCATCATAAATATATTGAAGCTAAATGAGTTTTAATTAAATATATAAATATATGTTAAATCTACATGAGTGACTTTTTATAACTCTAATCTACAATATATTATTATAGTGTATTGAATTAGTTATATGTATTATATAGGTTAAGTGACTTTATATAGTAATTACAAGAAAATCATTGTTTCATACCGTGATAAGACTGGCTGGTAAATTTAGTACAATGCAAGCGAATATCGGCCAATCAACTCGCGTTTTGCTAAAACTATTAATAATTTAAACTGTAAAAATCAGTTCTTCGTTCTTTTCATTATCATTCATATCATCATTTTCTAAATATTATGGTTTATTTTGGTATTTTTTACCCAATTCGTGTGGTTCCCGGTAATTTATTCGTTATATAATCGTCAAAAGACTTGCATTAAGAAACTGTAAAGAAACGACCAGCATATTTCAAATATTTATTTGAAGAATCTTGATTGACTTCTGTTTATTTTATTATAGAAAAAATTTAAATATCTCTATATTAAATAACGTGCCACCTATATATTCGTTTTAATGACTGCGTGTTTGGAGAATCTAAGATAAATGACAATTGTTTGTTGCAGTGAAAGCTTGAAATAATCAAGTTTTACTTAACTCTGGGAAGGGGGTCAGGGAACATTTGCGAGGCCACCTTTGTTTATTTCGCGCGAGCTTTTAAAATCAGAGAAAACATCATGTTTCTTAATTCCTGAAATATATTTTAGCTAACGAAAGTAAGCATTACACCTGAACCTTGGTGTATACTCTATTGTGCAAAACTACAAGTATACTAATTTTCTTAGTGACATCGATTTTCTCTTGGAAATAGTTATTTTCTATTGGTCAATCCAGAAGAACTATTCAATATCACCGATGAACGTATGTATAACAGAAATTCCATTCGAATATATATTTACATACATACTTACACACATATACGAATCATTTACTGAACATAAATATCATATTATAATTATAATAACAACTATCCGTAAATAAATCAGTAATTAACGTATCAGTATTAGTGGTCAGTGAATAATCACATATTGTAATTCTACAAAGACAACCCCCCAACTTCAATGACTAAATATACTGTTTCAATTATTAACTTGGAAAGCTCGCTAATTGATTATAAAAAAAAAAAAAAAAAAAAAAAATTCGTGATCAAATACCATTTTTAAATTCGAATTGACGACAATCTCTTTACTGTGAAATGAAAAAAAAGTGTGACTTCAACTCGCACTGAAAAAAAAATGGAATATTTATTGATTTATATAGTCATCTACGTAAAATTCGTGATTTTTAACATTTTTACAGACTGTTCACACTTAGATTATAATAGCACATGTTTTTTAAATTAAAAGTGTCACTGATAATTTTGCGTGTGTTGTTCTAAAAAATCTACTTGCAACGGAGGAAAGGGGATAAGGATACAAGCGTCCTGACCCACACCCTTATTGCTCTGTAAAAGAAGAACCAGTTCTTGATCCAAGTGCATATATGTGTGTGTGAGTCCGAATGACACCATAAAAGTACAAATAAAGTACTCTTGAGATTCCCTTCCGATTTTTTCTCCTCGTTCTTTGACCTCACTCTCTCGCTCTCTCTCTTTTAATGTTTGTTTTAATCTACTCTTAATTTTCTGTTAATTTTTAATTTTATTTCTACTGTCTATTTAATTTCGTTACACCACGAGTATCATAATAATAATTATTATTATTATCAAACTTTTTATTGCTATTATTCGTTCATTGTATTTTTATGTCCATCGCCGGATAGAATCTTGGCTCTTTCGACAAATATATTGATATTCAATTGAATTGAATTCTTTCTTGGCTGATCCTGTTTACTTTTCGTGAAAAAAATTTCATTAATAATTTATGTACTGATTTTTTTCTCTATTTTATTATACAAATAAAATTACATCTACACCTACATCTGTCTATGCATCTTTACCAAACCGACACTGCATATATAAGTATGTACCGTCGCGGCAGTCGAAATATCGACCGCGTACGAGACTTATAATGCATGCGCTATATAGCGGGCGAGTTAACTGGGAGTAGTCACGGTGCAGCTCATATATATATATGTATATATATATATATATATATGTATATATGTGTGTATAAACTGGTGCAGCAGTGGTCGATGTCGCGCGCGCAACTGCAACATCAGCACAGCGGCGAGGCTCCCGAGCGTGAATGTACGTGTCCACACATATATAGTTACTGCATAGTATGTATATAAACGTATAGCACAGATAAGTAGCAGCCGCGCATGTGCCGCTGCGGAACGAGCGGCCGTGCGGGAGAGACCTTGAACGCGCTGGCCCGAGGGCATATTATGCGCGCGCGCACACACACGCATGCACACGAGAGAGAGAGAGAGAGAGAGAGAGAGAGAGAGAGAGAGAGAGAGAGTGAGAGGGGGGGGGTAAGCAGCGGCTACATAGCAGCGTTTTGGCTCTCGCGCGCGACTCGCTCGCGCGGTATAATAAACTCGTGAGAGCTGCGCGCGCGTGGCGGTTCACTCAACTCTTGTTGACGACCGTGTATTTCGTATGACCGTGTGTATATCGCATCGTGCCCCGCCTCCACGGCCGGAGCGCCGATGCCACGCAGCGCTCGTGCATATAATATATATATATGCTCAACTTGCAACGCTGACGCATGCAGAGGCCGCTAACGAGCCCGATTTTCCAAGAGCTGCAGGAATCAGGATATGATTGCGGGTCGTCGTCTATGCCAGTAGCGGTCCCCTTTGATAGGACTGAACTTTGCTTTTTTTTAACATGTGCGTGCATTATATAGTTGGTTAGAGATATAAAAAGAGACGATACAGCGAACGAGGCTGTTTCACATTCATGAACCGGTTTATCTCTATTACATATACACATATATATTTATGTGCTCCGATTTTCACACATCTGTTTATAAGTTATCTTTGCGCGCACGTGCTCTTCTCTCACGATTATCTTTTCACGTCTGTATATATCTATATACTGCTGTTTGATTCAATAGGCCGGATCGATGCTGAATCTTATAGACACATTTCGTACGTGTATTAAATTAACGCGCACTCGAGCACCTTTTTCCCGAGCTGTGCCCCCCCCCCCCGCATCGTTGCGGCCATACCGCAGCACCGAAATTCCCCGAGCTCGATGTTGGTTGGAAATTGAGAGGAATGTAACTTCCTGTAATTTTCTCCCACGTCAAACTATATAGAACGAGGGAGATCGGCAGAGAGAGAGAGAGAGAGAGCGGGGAGACGAAAGGCTTACACACACACACACACACACACACACACACAGACAGACAGACAGTGATTTTAACCAGCGCGTAAAAAAGAAATCGTGCGCCAGCGCAATATCCGCTCTCCTCTCTATATCACTATCTATAACTATCTCTCTTTATCCTCGTTCGGCGGAGGTCAAAATGTCCAAGCGAAAGAAACGAGCGGCCTTTAAGGAAAAAATAAAAAACAAAAACCAAAAAGAACGAGAGAGCCATCGAGCAGCGTCCCTTTAATCTCCGCAGTGGTCCCGCGAGCGTGCGCGCACTTGCTCAACGAGGAGAGCGCTTCAAGAGCCACTGCGCGCGCCGCGAGTCAAGGAAATCTAAGAGCGAGAGGTAGGGGGAGGAGGGAGAGCAACTGAAATTGCTCGCGGCGCGGAGTCGGGAGGAGAAAATAGCCCTGTAACCTTGATCGCCCGCAGCTCTCCGATCCCGGGATCTTTCCGGGGAGGGGGGGGGGTAGGGGGAGAGTGGCGGAGCTCTCTGGAATCCAGGACCTAGATGGAGCTGCGCCGGCGATTATCGACTGATGCCCTTCTCCGTGCTCTCGGCCATTGTTCGCTTTTCCGATTGTTCTTTATAATACGCAGACGTCTCGATTTTTTTTGTCGATAGCTATTCGAGGATCTATCTTTTTCTCTCTCCAGGGTAAAACCTGCCCGACACGAAGGAACTATGAAGTTCGTTCGAGCGCATATACATGCAGTAGTACTACGTACGAGTATACGGCTCGCGGTGGAGCACTTGTACTCTCGTATTTTCTTCGGTGTTTCTTCTTATTCTTCGGCTTTTTTGTGGTATTGTTTGGCTATCCCTGTTCTACATTTGGGTTCCTTAATTCTCGCCGGTCCTCACGTGTCTTTAGTGCACTTCGTTTCGTTCGGTTTCTCATCAATGCTCGTCGTTTCTCTTTCGTCCTTCTGGTACTCTTCAATTTTTTATCGTTCCCGCCGCTTCTCATCGGCTCTAAATGGTTCTCCCTGTTGTTCTTCATTACTCACTGGTTCCCATTACGTCTCCAAATCTTTCTGGTTCCGATGAACGTTCTTCGGTTCTCTCTGATTCTTACTAACGCTTGTTTGGGTTCTCCTCGATTTTCACTGTATACTGCTTTTTGGTTCTCTCAATAATGTTTGTTATGAGTAGTTATTTTATATAGTATAATATTATAGTTAATATTATTATTATAGTTAAATATTATAGTTATAATATTACTTGTACTGCTTGTTGTATCGACGCGAAAGATCAATTTGATCGATTATTTACCTTTAAAGCTTTGTACAAATTAGGGGAATGCCAAGTCAAACTATTAGTCGCTGTTAGTAGTGCGTCAAAAAAACTTTCTAATTTCGAGGAAAAACGATCGCATAGTTGAGCTCGTTTTGATGTTACAAAAATATGTTGCACTTCGCTTTTTTCTCATAGTAATCTGGTAAAAATGAATCTCGTTTCGAAATGGTGACCTTTTTTTGCCTCTTATAATTCGAAATAATTCTTTTAGTATACACACAGAGACACGCAAAGCGGACTCTTGTTCAGTTTTCGTGCCTATCAGGCACGACTCCCCCAATAGTACGTATGCATCGGCGTCCAAGACTCTCGCTCACGCACACTCCCCCCCCCCCTTTACTCTCTCCTCTCTCTCTCTCTCTCTCTCTCTCTCTCTCTCTCGTCCTCACTATATATACTTATATTCGGAAACGGAAAGAGGTGGGGGCGCGGGTGAGAAGTTAAAAGCGCGCGCCGCTGCAGCAGCAGCACGGCAGCAACATCAGAGCGTGCGGTGAGCGACCGAAAATAGAACGGGGTGACTGGGTCGTCGACGCGCCAGCCCGCGTACATATGCATGTATAGAACGCTGCACGTTAGCTCGTTCCGTCGCTGTGATATATATATATATATATATATATATATATATATATATATATATATACCGATGCCACTGTGTATACATAATCGCCGCAACCTCTGTGCTCGCGTACAGATGAAAAATCTCCGCTCGGTTCGTCTGCGGAGTTTGTTCCGCGCCTTGTTTTTTCGTTTCTTAAGCAACGCACTGGCTATGGTTACAAATGTTCCTAAATATAATGCACACGCATGCAGGACGGTGCACCGAGACAGTCGACGTGCATGTAGAAAGTGCGGAGGACGAAGAAGGTGGGAGAAAGAGAAAGCACTCGCGGGCTTCCGCCGTGTGCTTGCATCAGGATACCGAACAAGACCGAGGAAGGGATAGATGGATAGAGAGAAAGAGAGAAAGAGAGAAGGTGAGGGAAATGGAGCTCCGTAGCAGATCGCGTGGGCGCTTATGTAATTGCGACAGCGAAGGAAGTGAAAAGACAAAAGCAACAACGGTAGCGCGCCTCGACACCGTTACGAGTCAGCTGCGCCTGCGCAGCGCAGTAATGCACTGCTTACACGCGCGCGCGCGCGCGCGGGCGTACATATATGTATGTATTTACAAATCAACCGCACGCGCATCGAGCCATTAGCCGCGGCCTTATAACTCAGATTTAACAGCGAACGGATGTATATAACATACACATCGGAGCGGGCGAGTCGGCGCGACAGGAATATAGAGCCGTATTACAATAATTATTCGACGTTCTGTACGGTCGCGCGAGCGAAATAATTTACGCTCGCGCATTATATATGTTTATATATATACACACACACACACACACGCGCGCGCGTGCGCGTGTGTGTGTGTGTGTGAGCGGGCTTAAGTTAAGTTATACAACCGAAGGCCAGGAGCCCCGACGTCTATTCTGCATTTCTCTTTCTCTCTCGCTCGTAAAGCAAATATTGATTCGTGTCAATGCCGTGGGAGTCGCCTGTAGCGCGCCGGTCTAAGCGCGAATTCCGCGTGCATGCATATGCGCGCGTGCGCGCACCCGCGCGGTGGGGACTCCTATTATAGCTGAAAAAAAACAGTTTTAGCAGAGCACACGGGATCGCGCGACTATTCTCGTGGCTCAACACGTTGACCTTTGTATTATTTACATAACGTACATATAGATATATACACATACACATATATATACACATATATATATATACATATACGTACACATAGAAATAGAGAGAGAGAGAGAGAGAGAGAGTGGAGGAGATGGGAGAGGAGAGAAAAGGAGGGCTCGCGCTGAATCGGATTTGCAATGAAAGAGAGCTTCGATGTACACGACCGCGCGAGTAAAAATGCGGCAATGAGATTTTACATTTTTGATTCTGTTGTCTATCCAATGGTAAAGAATAAAACTAAGTGGTGTGCAATACGTTTCATTAATTATTGTCAAATTTCTAACGCCAACTGGCAATAAGATTTGGAGCAAAAATACAAATAATTATAATACTGTTTATTTTTCCTAATACGCGAACAATATATCAATATGTTGCATTCAGTCGCAATTGTCGATAACTATATTAGATGGACCAAGTCAGATCTCAATTGAAATCACACGAATGCTGCATAAATATATATATAATACCAAAAATATAATTTACTCAAAAACATCATTTGATTAACTTATTGATCTAAATCTTTTAAGAAATTTTCCATTATAATTAATCGGAATTCTCAAAAGAAAAATAGATACTAATATCCTTTGGTTTTTGCTTTTAATTAGCCATACTATAGTATTGTAAAAGGACAGCGTTTGATGCAAAGGAGATATAAATATCAAAAACGATAAGTACTTAACCTAGTTTCAAGGAAATGTTGGCAGAATACATAGTTTGGATATTTTTTCTCAAGCAGTAGACAATGCGTTTGCTTTTAAAACGATCGATATTAATTATACGAAAAAAAAGTATTCATTGGCTATTTCGCGTAAAATTCGTGTAATAATGCGAGGAGACGTAAGAGGTGCAGAAAAATCGGTCACATCTGCCACCATCGGACGGCGATGGACAGATTTTACCTTGCCACCTGTATATGCATATGTTGCTTTGATATACGAGTGGGAGCGTCCAGTTCGAAGTCAAGTAAATAGAGAATAAGTAAAGCAAAGGGACTTTTTTATTAAATCGATTTTCCGAGAGATGAATGAAACTTCTTTTCTTATTGCATAATAATAATAATAATTATTATAAGCCGCATGCTCAATGGTTCAGGTATATTATAAAATAAACATACAACGAAAGATTTAAAAAGATATTTTCACATATTACACACACACGCACACGCACGCACGCACGCACGCACACACACACGCGCGCACGCGCGCGCGCACACACACACACACACACACACTTATTTATTTATTTATTAAACGAAAGTGGACGTATATCAGTTTTCGAATTTTTTTTTTATAAAAATAGTTTTTTATACACGAATTATCCCTCGGATACAGATGAGACGAGGCACACCGCCAATATAACATAATATTTATAAAGCCGCGTCGATATATTGGCGCACACGGTGCGCGTACTTTATATGCGCCGATGTAAACAAATCGCCACGCGGCGTGTCGTCTGTCGCTGTAATGCCGGGCGCAGAAGCTATGACGACGACGGAACGAAGGAGGTAAAGGACGCCTGCGCTTGCGCGCATGGTGGACAATCGAATCTATTCAGCGTTCGCGAGGAGGAGGAGGAGGAGAGAGAGGCGGCGGGAGGTGGCGCGGTATTGCGCAAGCTGCCACGGCGACTGACCTTGGTGAATGCTTAGCCGCCGCAGCGCTAACGAGTGTCACTTAATAGACCCGCGATAATTATCCCCCGTGCGCAGAAGTTGGATATATACACGTACCTGAGAGTGTTCGCGGATTCTATATATACAAAACGTCCCGGCTCTAATGTAAACAGAGAACTGCCAAGATTAATTATTATTGCTCGTCTTCGTCTACGCGAAACGCGTGTGCGGGGACTTGGGTGAACGACACCGACGTGTTTTCCATCAAAATCGAAGGCTCGCTTTCATACCTATACGTATGTATCACGATGCAACTTGAGCGACGACGCGGCATCCGCGCGCTCCTCGCCCAATTCCTCTTTAATCGCGCGTCAAGCCCCGCGCACGCATAACTCCGCGTTACAGTGCCTGGGCAATGCGTGGATTACGCGCGCTTTCTCTCGATTTGCCTCAAACCTCGGCCGATGTCAACCGCACAACGTTGCGCGCGTTGAAATAATATTCCAGTCGCAGCAGCGACCGCGTTCGTTGCCAATCAACCTCTCAGCAGTTTTGACTCGGTGTAATATTTTAGCCGACGTGACGCGGCCGAGCGGGGTGGGGGGAGGGCAGAGACGAAAAAAGATCGTCGAAAAGTATATTCAGCGGCGCAGACATGGAGGAAAAAGACGAGAGACGGAGAGGGGTGCCAGGAACGCGAGCAATCCGGCAATACGTGCTGCATATGCGCATACGCGCGGAGCGATTGATAAATTAACGATGATAAAAAAGAACTATATAACGAGCATCCGCGACATTTAGCAACTCGGTATACGATAAGGAAGCGCTCGGGGATGAAAAATAACTGAGCCGTGCGCAAGGAGCGCGCCGAGAAATTAAAAATATTTATTAAAAAAAAATGCCATTTCGGGATAGAGGAAAGATGTTGTCAGCCTTCGACTTTACGGGCACGTATAAGCGCGCGCGCGCGCTTCTGCTATACGGACGGGAAGAATTGAAATTCCCGTCCGTGTCGACGAGCGCAGAAAAAGAGACGGAAATGAGAATAATGGTTTGTCAAGGAGGGATTTTAATTTAGCTGTATTTTTGTGGAGACGTATAGAAACAATATAGTCATCGGCATGAATTTTGGTAAAAATTGAAAGTCAAGAAAGTCGATTCGTTTGTAAAAAGGCGCGCGAACCTCCGTTGTCCGGTCTTCTATAGTTTGGGGATGCGTCCTTTACCGTGCATCAGTTATGCGGCGTAAATTTCGGACGATTCTTTGCGAGCAGCTCGATGCTGCCAATCCTATCGATAGGATAGAAATAATATTAGCTTCGACTTCTTTCTCTCACACCCCCCCCCCCCAACTCCTACGCACACGCAAACCCTCGACCAAAATAACTGTGTTTCTCTTTTGGTATACAGAAGCCGAGCAGGGAGTGCATTATCAAATTTTTGGTTGAAGTATCATCCGCAGTCTTGTGCAGGCGGGCTACGGACAGAACAAAGGAATCAATCGTGCGACGCGCCAGATTTGCTTTAATATTGACAGCGAGGAAAAAAACTTTTATTTCGATCGTTCGATGTACAGTAAATTATAACCATTTTAATTTGCATTTTTACATATGGTGTATTATTCACAGATTTATTTCGTGATGTCTATCATTCACTCGTTGTTTCTATTCTGCGTAAAATATATGTGCTATTAGAATTGGTGATAAAAATTATTATTCAGTCTGTACGCAAAAATACATGAACTATTGAAAATTGAAAACGTGTAAATACTTCAAATTTTTTTATTTAATTTGATGAAATGACATTACTACGAATCCTTTTTCTAATTATTATAAAAAAGAATTTTAATGCAAGATCAAAAAGGAATAATGATTTATACAATGACAGCAAGAGTAAAAATTTTATAAAATTATTTGTCAATTTTTTCCAGAAAAGTCTCGAGTTCGCATTCGCCAGTACGTTGAATAAATATTATCCGAAAATTAAAATACTGTAGAAACGAACAAAGAATGTCATGAAGTATTTCTTCAAACTTCGGGCGATAAATCTTCGTTTTTCTAAAATATGTTAAGAAAAATTTTATAAAATGTCATTTAAAAAATCTAAAAAAGTTATAGAATAGTATTTGATTGAGTCCGAAACCTTTTTAGTTCTTTAGGTATGTTACTATATACTTCATTATTTGTGAAAATAATAAAAATTGTTAAACATTTATATCATGTAAATATTCGTCATGTTTTCTTTTTTTTATCTTTATTATAAACAAATTTAGTCTATATGATACGAACATCTCGTAGAGTGTAATATCGAGCTTCGCGAAAATAGAGAATGAGACATATTTATTCCTGTAAATATATATATATATACACGTATCGATTAAATAACTGGGGGGTAAGTGGGAGAAGTTGGAGATACAGGAGACCTATTATATACACACTTGGCTCGTTGACACTGTACATTCTGCACGTCGAAAAGTGATCGCGAGCGAGACGCAAAGTCCTCGACTGCACCCCGCTCCGCAACGGCGCCGACGCGAAAAAATGCCAGGCATCAGCACCTCTACATGTAGCGGGCGTAAAAAGCGACTGCAGTATAGCATCTACCCACATACACGCGCGCGCGCGCACACACACTTAATATGCGCGCTTATACACATACATATATGCAGAGATTACAGACACATACACATCGTCGGTTTTTGAATGTCTGTCATCGCGTGCGCCTCGCGAGCGCGCACACACACACACACACACAAATATATATATTCGACCTCTCCTCCGCGTTTTGTTATTTGTAAGGCGAACACGCAAGTCGAAGTTCTTTCTATCTTTCTCTTTCTCCGCCCGCCCCCACTGAGCAAGCACGACACGACACAACTTCCTTATATATATATATATATATATATATATATATATATATATATATATATATACACACACACACATATATATATATATACTTACGCACTGTTTCCGATGATGCGACGTAATTGAATAGGAGGCGAGAATCGAGCACGATGGGCGCGCGCGTACGCGCAAGGGAGATACGATATGGGGGAATTCTTGGGTGCTGAGAGTGCGCGTGCACGCGGGTCTGTTTTCGCTCGCCACAATGTCAGTCCGCCAGTACATACACATTCATAACACACAAACACACACGCAGAGAGAGTGAGAGAGAGGGGGGAAGATAAAAAAACATTTATACTCTCTGGAATCTGGGCAATGTATATATATTTATATATTATATGTGCTTGTGGTATGCTCTCACTATGTGTGCGCGCGCGCGCGCGGTGTGTGTGTGTGTGTGTGTGTGTGTGTGTGTGTGTGTGTGTGAGCGCGCATATATGCTAAATGACAATAGTGTTCAAAGTGTCCTATATCTTCTATATATATATGGATAAACTTGTAATAATTCCGAACGAAAACTTACAGATATGTCTATGTGGGCAACATCCTAGTCGAATTTGCACAGTACCTTCTAGATTTTCAGAAGGTACAGACTTGAACTACTCGAATGCTGGGGGCATTTTTTAGCCACTTCCGGCTGCCTCGGTACTCGAGCCGCTCGGGCTGCCTGACCAGAGCCATGGGCATTCATATAAGATTCAATTTTGCACAGGCGTAAACACATAAACATCAACATGCTTGAAAAATTACTAAAAAAACGTAACATCGTTCAATAATGTATTTCCAAAAACTTACGATCGGTTCGATGAAACTCTAGTATAGTCTAGTACAAGAATATAGTTATAGAGGACAGAAGCTGAAGCGGCTCGCGTATAGTTCGAGCTGCTCGAATTACTCGAATCGAGTTCTCGCAATGTAGATTCGAGCGCACAAAGCGTACAAGCTTATAAAACTGTACCTAAAATAGAGCGTGTAATTTATGTTTTGTTAAGAAACAAAAAAAAAAAAAAAGAATAACCAAATAAAAATAATGTTTTTAAAGAACAGCCTTATTATATTTATAACGATTAAGCTCTTCGTGTAGCAAAAAGAAGCTACGCGTTATGTCTGATTATAGCCGAAGACGGGCGCAGCGCAATTATTGCAGCCCCATAGTTTATGAGGACTCGCACAGCATTGCAGACCGCATGATGCACTCTCCGTCGCAAGCGCATCATCAGAGGTATATAACACACACACACACACACACACACACACACACACACACACACACACACACACACACACACACACACATCGTATATAAAGGCACACAGAAAGAGTCCGAGCTGCGCGCGTGCGCGCGTTTACCATATCTGTGTTGGCCACGCCGCAGTCGCTTAATTCACGGTTACACGCCACGCGCGTTTCAAGGTTATAATATGTATATTTATATATATACGCACGGCGTGTAGTAGTATAGTGTGCGCGTGAGAAAATCAGCGTGCTCAATCGCGGAGAAAGAAGGATAGATGTACACAGATGTAGAGCGCGAGGGGCGGGGGGCTCTGATCCCATTCCGAGAATTTAAAAACGAACGCGGCGAGCTTTTTTCTTTAAAAAAAAAAGCGCGGACACGGCCACGGCGTTGCAGCGTAATAAAATATAGGATTTTGCAAGCCACTTTTCTCGGTCTTGGCATGCAGATGTGTATAGAGATAATCCAAGATAAGGAATGGCGCGTAGAATATATATATATAATATGTAAAACGTATGCGCAAGTGGCATTGCTCACGCCCGGTGAACAGTGAAAATAATTATCGCGTCGGATTAAGAAAATAAACAATGACGAGAGATGGAGACAGAGAGAGAGAGAGAGAGAGAGAGAGAGGCGTGTGGAAGAGGGGGAGGGATTAACGGTAAACGCACAAAGGTCATCAATCATTATAAATGATGGAAAAAACGTTTGATCTTAATTCCTTTTATCGCGGCGATAATTAAGAGCTTTGTCGTGGCGACACATATAGATATATACAGATATTTATTTTATACTCACATCTGTATATATATAGTTGAACGTCGAATAATGAAGCTTTAAAGAGCCTCAATAATTGACGTCTCGATCTTTCGAAAATCGGTTTACACACACATATATATGTATGTGTACATACGCACACATCTACAGACTTATGCACACACATTAATAAATTTGTGAAACGCGCTCATATGTGCATTATTATATGTAAAACGAACGCGGAGAGGACGTGTATACGGTATAAATAATAATAACTTTAGTTATTGCATTGCGATCGAACGAATTATGAAAATATTGTCTTTATATTATACCGAGGTTTCCGATAAGGAGCGAACGATATTGCACGAGAAATATATTTACAGACGCGAAATTTGAACGACGCTCGGGTACTTTTTTATAGCTAAATTACATACCTATACATAAGAATATAATATTAGTGCAATAGCGGGCTCTGAAAAAGAGACGCAAAAGCTGGCCGCGAGCCCCATAGTCTTTTCTGTGTGCGCGCGCGCCTCTCTCTCTTTCTCTCCCATCCCGGAGTATAACGACCGCGTCGCCCGGCGTCGCCTATGGAGGTTCGGTCCCATCGCCCCCGCGCGCCCGATCCTGGCTCGCTGTTGCGCCGTCGACCTTTAAAAATGGCCGGACGCGTGCGAGCCGCCGTCCCTCGTTTCCTTCCCCCTCTTTCCCTCGCCCCAGCAGCGCTTTCTCCGGCGCGGCAGCGGCTCGATGCTCCCTCCGATGCCCGATATACATTATAATGCAGCGCACGCATCGCGCCGGTGAGCGCGCGTCGGGCCTCGCGCGTACGCGCGGACACTCACTCGCGCGCGCGCGCGCGGCACAGCTGACGACGCGTTTCTTTCTTCGCTCGAACCTGATCGAACGCTCTCGCCCCATTCTCTCATTGTGCGTATGTAATATATTACCTCGACGACGTAAATTTGCCGGCGCAAATAAGCGGCTCGCGCGTGCGCGTGGCCACGTACGGGACGGGGGGGGGGCGAGGGGAGAAATGGCACCCGTCCCGTAGAGAATGGCCCCGGGAGAAATTCGGAGGATTTCGGAGGAAGTCGCTGTGAGAGAGCGATTTGCAACAGAGCGACGGACGAGGCGACGGAACGGCTGCGCGCTGCGTTTTAGCTCGCGCGAGCAACTCCGAGGAAAATTATACCGGGGGGATGTTCCAGCTGGTTATATAGTTTCGAGTCGCGGTACCCATTTATTTCCGGGGCCTTTCTCTACTTTTCGTTCCGGCAATGCGATTTGCAACTCGAATTGGAAGGACTAATGTTTCTCTAAGTAATATTGGAATAGTTCAAGAAATTGTAGTAATATCTGACTATACCCATGTATTTAAACTGTCAACAACAAGTAATGGACCGTATTGAGGAATCGTGTTTTCTATATTTTAGCAATGGAGGCTCAATGTTCGCAAAATGTTTCCGTTATTTCCCATTAATATGGTCGTTTCAGAAGTACTCTGGAGAAACTTCGATCAAACGAATAAATGTTAAGAAAAAGAGGGACAACGCGTGATTTCTGAACGAGATATATTGTTTAACAGGTTTTTTAATAGCTGATAATGAATCTTCTATGTTCTATACACTTTTAATTAGCTTTAATATAATGCGCTGCTAACCTACTGTTCGCTCCAGCCTATGGATAAATTACTGTATAGACGACGTTCGTTAAATTTATCGGGTGAATCGCCTTTATCTATTGGTGTCGTCGGATATATACTTAAACTTGTATGCGCTCGAAAGAAAGCACAAAAGAAAATCACTAATTATAATTCGATTTGTTATAATATCCTCTAATATATAAAATGATATACCTTCGCTTCGTAGATATCGATTAAGGAAGCATTCACCGATCTCGGGCGTTATCAGCCCGCAAGCTTAAGATAAGATAAACTGATTCTGTGCATCTCGATATAAATATCTTATAATATCACTGTATATCAAAATGAAATTTTAAAATACGGCGCGACGATTCGGCGCTGATCGGAAAATAATTTTTTTTCGTCGTCGTTTTATTATTTTTACGATCGTTTATAATAGAAATTTATGGATGTATACATACACGTTTATAGATGTAACCAAGGTAGAATGAATTAGAAGATAAAGGGGGAAGAAACTATTTTATCTTTTATATAGTCAACTTTAGACTTTACAAAACATAAATTGTAGCAAAATTAAGAATCTAATTTATATACACCGTCTTTTTCGTTGACTTGTCACTTGGTGAAAAGAATAATAATAACACTTTCAGCGTAATACAAAATAATGATTTATTCTTTCAAAGAAATTAAAATTTCTCCTAACGGCATTAACGACAAGTCGCTCTCTACTCTCTACTTTCATTTTCTAAATTTACCCATCTTCAATTATTAATGGAAAATTCCCGCGTTCTAAGCCCGGCTCTAAAAGTCCCTTTTCAAAACCAAATATAAAACTTAAAACGAAGAATTCACTTTTTAACCGTGATAAAATGGCCCAGCTTGTTATACGAGTGCTTTCGTTCGGCTGATAAGAAATGTTATACCGGAAATCTCTTTTGTGCCTTTCAATTTCGAGATCGAGCTTATCGGTCGTCAAGAGAGATACGCATCTTCTTTTTTACGCTGCTTTTATCATTTAATGCACGGTACAATATTTGGCTGCACTTTCCGAACAATCGTGAAACTAGATCAATATTTATATACCGTACATACGTTCTGGACTTGGCGCATCTCGATTTAAGTCGAGATAATAGAATAACAGACATTCGAACGAGTAAGAAAGTATAACGAAGGAAAATTTGAAATTTCAACCGAATTCAATAGAATTCCAGATATAGTTCCAGTATTCCAGAAAACCAAAGAAATTTTTTGCTCAAATAACTAGTTTAGAATTGTAAACAAACTAAGAAGATCCAAGAAGAAAAGAGATGCTCCATTTGTAAGAGTGAACCGATTTACGGTTGCATTTTCGAGTACAACGATCTGTTTTCAAGATTTACCGGATTCCGACCACTTTCTTTGACGTTTGAACAATTTGAACACTTGTACAAGCAATTACGTTCGTCGAGCTACTCGGGCCCCTTAAAATGTTAAAACCAAGAAGAAACTGTTCGACTTGATAAAATTGCCAGAAGAACGTCTACGACCTGTGCGAATATCGAATCGCAAAACATTATTGGGCCAGGCATATTTTTGCCATTTGGAAAACATGCATGGGCTCGGAACTGTTTAATCGGGCAGAACCGTTGAGGCCAATGTAGTTGGGAAATTTATCCGACCCGGAACACTTTCTGTACATAAAGTTCGCGCGGCAGCGAATCCGTACCTTCGATCATCGTCGGACAGGGCGAGCCTGCCTCCTGGTGGGCCGACAGCCCCATCGGCTGCAGATTCGTCGTCGTGCTGACGGGCGGCAGACCCGAGGAGACGACGCCCGTGGTGGTGGTGATGGCGGCGTGATGCTGCTGCTGCTGCTGCTGCTGCTGCTGCTGCTGGTGGTGGTGGTGGTGGTTGTGGCTGTTGTGGTGGCCCATCGCCGCCGCGGCCGCCGCGGCCCGGGCGTGCAGGTCCAGGTCCCAGAGCTGCTGGTGCGCGTCCTCGGCCGTCCTGGTCGCGCCGGCGCTCTCCGGCGTCGCGGGCCGGTAATGCGAGGAGGGCGGCGGCGGCGACAGCACCCCGCTGCTCGAGACCTCGGGGCTGGACTCCTGGAGCGCGCCCACCGAGCCGGAGGTCGGCCGGCCGCCCCAGCGGCGCTTGACCCCGGCCACCGGGACCCGGGGCTGCATCGCGCTCTGGAGCATCGCGGCGGCGGCGGCGGCGGACCCGACCAGGTGGAGGCCCCCGCCGCCTCCACCGACGCCGGGCCCCCCCACCGCCACTCTGCCCCCGCCTTTCGCCAGGTCCACAGCTGTGATTACTTCCACACTGGCGAAGCCCCGCGTCGCTCTCCTCGTCTCGCACCCACTCGCTCACTCGCTGCTGCTGCTGCTGCTGCTGCTACTGGGTCTCCCGCGCGTTATCTCGCCCCGGCAGCGAGTCCGCATTTATTTTCGAATCCCCGACTGGCCGTCCGTGTGCGTGTGTGCGTGCGTGCGTGCGTGCAGCGGCGCAGAAGCGAGAGAGAGAGAGAGAGAAAGAGAGTTGGCCGCCTTATCTTGTACGTTTATGTGTGCCCGTGCCTGTCTGCATGTACACGGCGACTCCGCGCGTTCAACGGCTCCGCGCACCGCGGCTGTGGCCTTGACAGACGGCGAAGCCGGGCGGCCGCTCTTTTCCTCCTCTCTCTCCTTGACCTTGATAAGCCACTGCCGCCGCCGTTGCCACGAGACTCGCCGATTTTAACAGAGATCGGCGTGGTGGGGGAGGCGAGCTCTTCTCCTCTCCTTTGCCCGATTTTTCCGCGCCCCGCCGCGATAAGACGCGGAGCGGCGAAGAAGAAAAGAGAGAGAGAGAGAGAGAGAGAGAGAGAGAGAGATGAAAAAACGTCGGCGCGTCCGCGTGCGCGAGCGCACGAGACGTGGGCGGGATGGAGAGAGCGAGAGAGGGATTCTCTTTTCTTTAATGGGGCTCGCTCGGCCGAGCGCTCGTGGCATCAGCGCCGTTGTCGGTCATCGCGCGAGCGCGGCATCGGAAACGGGGTCAGGATCGCGCAAAAGGGAGCACGGCACGCTCGCCGCGTTTTCTCTCCTTCCTCCTCCTACTCCTTCTTCTTCTGCTTCTCCGTTCCTCCCGTTCCCTTTCGGTGAGTATGTATACACACGAGGGCTGGGTCGAGGGGGGCAGAGGGAGACGACAGGGGGAGGGGGCGATGTTTTCAAGCAGCTTGGATCGGAGAGCGTAACAGTATATTACAGCAGTGTAGGATGCGATGCTCCGAGGATCGGGGTCAGATTTGCTTTCGCCCTCTCTCTCTTTCTCGCTCGCGTGGACGCTCCAGTTTTTCACTCCCGTTTTCGCACGCGCGCGCACGAAACCTGTATTTATCTCGGCTCTTGTGTCCGAAAAAACTGACAACACTGATTGCACTTCACCCCGGTCCTAATCACACTATTTATACATAGATATACTTTATCAATCTATTAATCTCGGTCGGGTTTACTGACTCGCCGTCATTGCCTTCGACGACGGTTTCATGCGGGACGAGCAGCCGATCGCGTGGGCGCCGCGAAAGTTGGGCGCAAGGAGGGCCGAGGCGTCGAAGCGCGGAAACGACATGTTCACTACGTATCTGGTGGAATCACGGCCGCTATTCCGCCGCTAGAAACACGATACACTATTATGCATATATACATATATATATACATATATATATTTACATATATATATATATATATATACCACACCGACGGTTGTCACAGTCGCACTGATGTTAAAACGTAGCACTAGATTGTGTATTATGAGAATTTTTCGAATTCAGGCATTTATGCACACACATTTAAATATCTATACATGGGCGATTGTGTATACACGCGCGCTCTGACAGCTGAACTGCCAAGCTGGAACGTTGCGCGCGACTGGCGAGGGGGGGTGGAGGCGAGTGCGCACCTCCGTTTACGACTATATTTATGTATACTGTATTCGACGACGGCGGACGCGACGACGCGCGATATCCTGCAACGAGCGCGGCTCGTCATTGACTGAAGTGTAGCTCGATGCCGACACACTGACTTCGAGCTGTATAGGTCTGCCTTTCTCTCTCTCTCTCTCTCTCTCTCTCTCTCGGTCGGTCTTCGTCGCGCGCACGCGCGCCAGTTGGCGAGAGAGCAGGAGGGAGGGAGAGTGAGAAAGAGAAGGAAGAGCCAGGAACGCTGGGGGCTCCTCCACTAACACTCGGTGTGTGCGCGGCTCGCTCGCGCGCCTTCAGTGGGGGAAACACCGCCGCGGCGCACCGCTGCTACTGCTGCTGCTGCTGCTGCGATGCGAGTGCCAGCTCGTGCGTATGCACACTGACACACAGGCACAGACACGGATATATACCTACACACGTAGCTTACATATACAAATTCACAGGCAAACGCAACGCGCACGAAGAGTGGCATAGAACAGCAGGTTATATGCCGCAGACGGATATATATATATATATATATATATATATATATATAAGCGGAGAAAGATGCGCTTGCTTAGCTTTGCTTTGATGGCATATACACGGAGGGCCGGCGGAGGAAGCGAGAAAGAGAGTGACTCAATGGCGAGGGGCAGAAGGAGAAGAAGGAAGGTTGTGTGTGTATATATATATATACATACTCGGTTCGTTCGGCTGTGAGAGCGAGAAAAAAAAAATAAGGGAACGAAGTATGGTGAAAAATAAGGAGGGAATGAGGTGATCTTGAATACATAGGTGCACTACTATAATGTACGCAAAGCACATTAATCTATGTGGACGGAAACGCAGTTCTAGTATATTATTATTTATCCATATGAAACAGTGCATGCACACGTCTATAGGAAGGTGGTGGTCGTGCAGTCGCTGCATTAAAAGTCGGCGATAAGCTTTAATATTTAGATCATTCGCACTCATTCGGCGCGTCAACTCACTCGCTCTTTGCATAGAACCATGGCCAAGTCCCTTTTTTTTTCTTTTCGGTTATAAAATTTTGCTCGAATGATTAAAAAATCCATTTGAATTTTATTTCACATTACCATACATAGCAATATGCATTTCAATGTTTGAAATGTTTTTCTGAGAGAAAAAAAAATGAAAGTTTTATTGTAAATACATATTTAGATTTGAATCTGTTAAAAGAGAGTTTGGAAATGTTTGACTATGCAACAAGTGGAAGACTTGCTCGAAACCTCCTAGAACTGTTGGAACAGTTCGAGGCAATCGCGATCAGCTCGCACATTTTAGCCGTTCTAATGCTCGAACAATCTGATTGACTCGAATGGCTTAAACTATATTTAATAATTTTCAACAGTTGAAATGTTTCAATAATTGGAATGTCTGACATGTTCGAACGGAGTGAAATCTTTATGCAATTTGAACTGTTCCACCAGTTTCAGGTTTGAATGAGTGTGCTAATAAAAACGCAATCATACATAACATGTAGAGTATATACTATCTGATTTTACAAAATCTATATTCAATTATATTAATTTTCATTCGTGGAAGACAAATCAAGATCAAATTTAAATCAATAGTCAAAAAAATTTCAGGAAACCCTGCAGGTACAGATATTTCAATGCAATTAGGCTAGATTTCTAATTTAGATTTAAATTCTTGATGTTTTCATTTCGACCATTTGAAAACATAAACATGCTTTTTAATGGATAGCCCGAATGTCTCGGACGTCGATCGTGCCCACAATTTTTCAATTGTCATTTTTATTATAAGGAATGCCTACATATGTAAATCAAATAATACATATAAAGATTCTTCATACATGTAAAAGATATGAAAATTATATCCGGCGCGCGCGCTGCATTGACACTGCTCAGGGCGGGAAGAGAGGCCGCGGCGCGCCAGCTGAAACGCTCGCGCGGAGAACAAGCGGTAGGAGGCGCAGTAGAGCATCGGTCGGGAGAGCGGACAGATATAGAGAGAAAGGGAAATAAAATGCATCCGAGAGTTTATAGCGTAGTGCACCGGTGTGCGTATAGGTATATACCGCGAACGAGTGCATGAAAGTAAAGAGAGAGAGAGAGAGAGAGAGACGGACAAGATAGGCCGCGGCACATACACACACACATGCACGTTTGTGCGGGACTCCTGCGGGGAGAGAGAGAGACAGTCAAGAATGCCAGGAGCAAGTTTAAGAGCCACCAAACTTACCAGTGTGACCAATCCTGTTTCTCCTCGGCCCTCTCTCTCTCTCTCACTTGTACCTCTACATACCTTGTTCTTAAGTTTCTTTTCTATTTAATTCTCCTGCGCGGCCGCGTTCCCTCTATCCTTCCTCTCCTTCGCTCTCTCTCTCTCTCTCTCTCTCGACCTGGCTCTCCCCCGTGCATATACGTTCCTCTTTGCTCTTTTTACACACACTCGTTCGTTCTCTTTAACCGGTCGCCCCACCCTCTTCCCTCCTTCCCACCGCTCGACCGTCTCTCACTCTCGCTCTGACTCTCCCGCGATGCATATATATATATATATATATATATATATATATATATATATATATATATATATATATATAATATATATATATATATATAATATATAATAGCGCGTGCGGAGTCGCTACGGTGCAAAGATTTTTGACGCGCGACCTGCGGTGCGAATCCGCAGCGTTTTCGTTTTCAATATTATAAGATACATCGTGCAATTTCTATGAATGGTATATACCTATCAGTGAGGACATCCAAGTGTATAAAATGAACGAGCAACGCTAATACAGGCTCTATAGTACATAGAAATGGGACATTCTTGGCATCATCTTATATGTACGAAGTGCTGCTGATGCTTGGACGGCAAGACGGAGATGGAGACACTATACGCGATATATACGTTTATAATGCACATATACATATGAATATACCTATACTACTGCAGCGTTAAATGCATTTGAGGAACGCGTTCCCTGTTTTGTTTTTCAGCATACTTGCGAAAAGAGCGAATGTATTTCTCTGTCCTTCTTTCCTTCCCCCCCCCCTCTCTCGCTCTCTCTCTCGGCCTTCTTTCTTCCCTTTTGCTTTTGCTCTTCTTGGCCAATGCACCAATGCGGGATCGCATCGGCGAAACTGGTTTTATATATAGACGACACATCGGGAGCCCCTCAAAGGCTCTAGAGGATTATTTTACTTTTAAATGCGTTGCATTACCTGCATCTTTCCCCCTTCTCTCTCTCTCTCTCTCTCTCTCTCTCTCTCTCTCTCTCTCTCTCTCTCTCTGTTCCGCTCTCGCTCACTCGCTCACTCACTCACTCGCTCACTTACTCTTTCTTTATCTGATGCTTTTCCCAATACTTATATATGCGTCGTCCTACCTTATGGTACGTAAAATAAGGATACTGACTTGGAAAAGCTTCAACACACTTATAGAATCATATTCATATTTATATATACATATATAGAATGGACATTGCTTGAAATATAGGAACAGAGAATACAGCTTTGAACTTTGTTACTGTTTAAAAATTAAATTAATGTACTTTGTAGTCTATTCTTAAGTAACTGTAATTTTAATTAAAAAAAGTTATTTTCAGTCCGTCAAAAATTCCAATTTGACAAATCAACAACAGTATTAAAAGAATCAAGTGATGAATATAATTGTTATTCTATGTCAGATTCACTTTTTTAAAATATGTAAATATTTATGGTAATTTTACTGAAGAAACAGTTAGAATGGCTGATTTAATCAGTAAATTTTTATTAACGCATCCGTGAGGGTTTTCAAAGCTACAAGTTCAAGCTATATTATTTGTTCACTAATTTTCAACGATTATTTTTGCATACTTTTCGTCTAAGTTTATTTATTGACTATTACAAAAACTATATTTAACTATAGTGCATATTTACTGATTCATTTTTATAGATAATAAATTCACTTGTCTATTCCTAACTGAAACTATTCAATTTAGCGCGCAAAAAATTGTGAATAAAAAATTATTTTAATCAAACCTTTTTCGAACTGACCAATGAGTTTTCAAAATAGTAAATACATTATTCATTGATTATCAGTCGTTGACATTGCACTGTTTCAATCGGTGATTATTCATCGGGCACTCTACAATATGCATATTCAATTATTTATTTTTAGAATTTACGTGGATAGAAACATACCTTGCTAGGATATATATATACATATATACATATAGTGCTCGTAACAGATATATAGTTTGTTCGCACAAATACAATAATGTTCCCTTTGGCATAATTTGACAAAAGTATATACATGGTAATCTTTTACTGTTTGTACTTATCGATATATGACGAGATATGGTGTAGGTAAATCTATATATATATATATATATATATATATATATATATTATAGAAAGTATGCGGAAAACCGCTGCATGATTGGCAGCAGTATATACATGCAAACTATTATGTTTGCAGCAAATACGCCAGGTATTCTCGCCACGCGCTTTCGTAACGCGCGTCGCAACGAGGAATCAGCCTATATAGAAATGCAAAAATGTGGCCAAGAGAAAAAGAGAAGCGCACATGTCGCCGTGGCTCTCCAAATTAAATCAGTGAAATTTGTGCCGATTTGTTTGGCCGCCTTAAATTCTCACTGTAAGCCGTTATTTTTAATCGGTGAACGGTATAATTATTGCTGAACAGCTGGTAAATAAATTGCAAAAATTGACGTTCGTTCCAATATTTATGTTATATCCAGACTGACAATAATGCATTATGGGAGATGTCTACTCTACAAACCAGTAAAAATTACTCGGATTCAGTGAAAGTCGAATCACTGTTTGATTATACCGACGTATGTATTCAACGGTAAATCAGTGTGTGTATAGAATATACACTATCATTTTCTTTGAATCCCAGTCGAGATTATTGATTCAACCGAATTATAAATAATTCCACATTGCTGCTTGAACAATTGAAAATTACGTTAACTGATTTAATCGCGATATCTTTGTACTTTAACGAATCACTGCGCTTTCAATTTCGTAAATTCGCGCCGTATATAGAATTATGCACTGACTCTTTGTGGAGTGCTACATGTGCTGTCCTTACTACTTCGATCAGCGATCACGCCTCGGATGGCGTCCACTTTTACTCGCACTCTATAGTGCATAATCAACGGTATTCACCGATTGACTTTTAAAAAGTGCCGCGCCGATCATCGAACAAGTCGAAGGAGACAACATTGTTAGTCCGGTGAGTCTGAGAGCCAGGGCAACTTTTTCAAAAGGTATCTCTTGCATAGGCGTATTATATACACACACACACACTGAGTCTCCCGACGATCCGCAGGGAGAGGCCGTTTAAAAAACCGAGCCATTACATGTACCGTCAGACGCGCCGGCAGGGGGGTGCGCGAGAGGTGAGGGGCACGGCGCGAAGGTGGGAAAAGCCCGAACAGGGAGCGAGAGGGGGGGGGTGCCGCGCCGCCACCATCGCCGCCACGGCCGCTGCGCTCGGTGACGTCATCCACCTGTTACGCCTGCGCCGCGCCGCCGCTCTCCGAGCCAGGGCGGTGCGCGCGCGCGCGCGGCGGCACGGCACCGGGATGGCTGCCTATGCGGATGGGTCGACGCGCGCGCGTGTGCGTTACGTGGTTGTGTGCGTGTGCATCGGTGATGCCGCGGCTGCACAGCTATACGGCGCGCGGGGAGATCCAGACGGCGCTCGGTTCGCTTGGGTCACGGCCAGGAAAATCAGGCCACCTCCGCGCCGTGCTCCGGGCCTCTTCCCCTCCCCCCTCTCACTCGCTCGCTCTCTCTCTCTCTCTCTCTCTCTCTCTCTCCCGCCTCCCTTTGAACCCGAATTATTCCTTGCCAGCATTCCTGGTCCTTCCCTCTTTCCCTCTTTCTCTCGGTGCTCGATTAACCACGCCGCGCTTCTCTTTCGAACGAGAGAGAAATTTTCAGTCCGGGATAAATAAGCGCGCGCGTATACCCTCGTACAGGTGCGCGCGTCCCATGGCTTGGCGAGGGACGCGGGAAAAGAGAGGAGGGGGGAGGGGTAGAGAGGATGATCATTTATCATCACGATCGTTTGTTCTCTAATATGTATGGAAGAACCTGCGCGCTCCGGCTCGCCGAGAGAGAGAGAGACGGCGAGAGACTCCGGGTGGGAAATTCCGGGGCTCGGCCATATAATACTCCCTGTATTTCTTATGTAAATATATCTTTGATATGCACACAATCCCGCAAATTATACACACAGGCACATGTACATATTCACGCACGTACGCATATATATACATAGGCGGAGGAGAAGACCGAAAGATATATACCAGAATGTGAGAACGATGTGCGTCCGTGTAGTTGTGGCCAGCGAGCTAGGATATGGCTCGACGACGAAAAGAATTCCTATATATATATATATTTTGATGTTATAATATGTAGATATACACTACTTATGGGCAGCGGAATGCTCCGAATGTAAAATTCGCCGCCTCGCTCCGCGGGGTGCGTTCCATCACGCACATCGGCCATACGCGCAGGACTTTGAGCTGTATATGTGTATATTATATATACGTTTGACTACCAAGGTCAGATAGTAATAGATAGCGAGCGACGCTCTATACGCTCGCGTCTATATACATATACATATATAATACCGTTCCGAATATCCAGTTTCTGTCGTTTTTATGTTTATTATACAAGGTGTTCGAAAAGTATTTGATCTCCTCCCATAAAGAAAAAAGCAAGCTAATGAGATTTCTCGTATACGACACAGAATTTCCATGTTAAGATCAGACCTTAAAATTTATTTCCAGGAAGAATCAATTTTGTAAATATAATGCTAAACATTTTATCGTAGATTCGAGAATAATAATAAAAAAGCGTAAAAAACAGTATATGAATAAGTATGATTTTTTAGAATCTCATCGTTCTATGTGAAGCTGCAAAAGAAATTCGGGGTGGGCGTGAAAAAATAATAAGCACGACCTTAAAATGACCTTCACGGTGAAGGTGACGAACAGTACTGAGTTCGGCATCACATTACAACCGCGCATCCTAGAAATTTCTGAGATCAAGTGTCGGATACTTTTTCAGCACCCTGTATAATTTTTATACGCATCTTTTTTCTAGAATTGTACGCCATAAGAAAAATAAATTTTTATTTTATACTAAAGCAAGCGAATGTGCACGGTAATAATGTTAGTGTTATTTCAAGAAGAAAAGAGGGAGAAAAATAAATCTCAGAAATATTTTTTAAAACATTATTCGAGGGGGATGACATGGCTCGAAATTCCCATTCGAATTAATATAACCCATGTAAATATAAGAATCGAAAGAATTTATTTGACTTTGTATTTTCGAATATCTCGACTTGGTTATTATGCGACGACACTTAAATTTCCGTATAATTGTATAAATTTATGAAATATCGAGGGAATGTGCATAAAGAAATCTAGAGAAATCTCTTTTCTGGAGCTATTGTTTTTTTAAGAGAAATTTTTTTCGAAAACTATTGATCAATACTTACAATTATATGATTTTCTTTTCTATTTCCAAAAAAAATGTTTTCATATACTAGCACTATATTTTTATTATAAAAAACGTAATTTTTTTTATTTAACAAAATATACAGAAATAATTCGACGCAGTTCAAAATATCACTTTTGAATTTGCAATTTTTTAAAATTTTTAGATTTAAGCCCGTGTCTCTAATCTTGTTTCAATTTGAACAGAAAGCAAATTAATATATGTGTGATCCTTCAATGTTGCATATTCTGATGACGCATTATAAAGCCGATAAAAGTCTGTGCTCAATCCATACAAATTATAAAACTATTTTCATAAATTAATATCCTATTAATAATAAAAGTGAATTTGATGATTAAATGTAAAAAGGCAACTGCTATATTTCATATAATTTTTTAAGTATAATATTACGATTAAATTGTAGACCATAGTTTTTGCGTTTTCTTTCGCATCATACGGAGCTATGTTTTCCCTACATTTAAATCGTATATTCGAACAGTATATACAAAACATGCATATAACAATAATTGGCAATCTATAATTTAAACATCGTACAAATGTAGCATATACAAGTACGAGATATTATATCGAAATAGCGTGAATTACAGTTTCGACGGCCTGCGTGCCGTGCTCCAATCATCGAAAATCACAGCCAGCATATATTGGAATTCATTAAAAAAGCATTTCTCTCTCGTAAATAGGATCGCGCACGCGTGCGCGCGCGATTCGCTCGTATTTTCTATACACCGACCGACAAAATGGAGAGGCGCGCATCCCGCGAATCGTTCCACAACACGCTTTTCTCGGTATTATACGTCGGCCGGGCACCGCTTCTTTACGAGCTTGGGCCGCGTATTTATATATATATATATATATATTTTTTTTTTATAATGTTATACTTTTTCCCCGGCGGCGGACTTGCGAACGCAAGGAAAAAAAATCTAGAAAAAAGCTTCGCTTCGACTTTAAAAACTATAATAATCAGTTGGACGTTGCATTGCAGCGCGCTGTCGCGGCTGCTGCTGCTGCTGCTGCTGCTGCTGCTGCGTGTTTTCCGCGAGCTCGTTAAAGCCGAGTCGATGCAAGGCGCTCGCACGCGAGGATACCGGGGAGGATACGCGAGAGGAGCTGCGGGCGCTGATATAGAGGAGGAAATCCGACGCAAGCATCGGCGCAGCGGCTCGGACGAGGAAAAGGGTGGAAGGACGGTTATATATACGTTTGTGTATATGGAAAAACGCAAAAATAAAGTTATATGTATATATATAGCCACGGTGACTATATAAATGAAAGGGGCCGCCGTCTTTCTCCTTTGCTTTATCTCTCTCTCTCTTTACGAAAGACAAACGATGAAACGGCAGGGAGTGAAAATATAGAAGTAAAAGCCCAAAAATAGTTCCGCGCGCTTCTCTATATATAATATCGTAGTGCACGCGCGCGCGAGTTCGAGCCGAGGTTCGACTTTCCCCCGCGGGTTAGATGGCCACCAGACGCACAGGTTTTTGTATATACACTATTTTTACGCGCGGTTCTCGTGCCCCGCCGAGCAATTATGACATGAAACCCGCGCGTTCTCACTCCTCCCTTGCCCATCATGCTCGCATAACCGAGTTTTCAGAGACTGCTGCACGATGATGTAATGTCACGAGCTTTCCTACTATATAGACCGTCGACCGCCCCCTAGTCTAACTATTTTACACCAAATACCTATACATATATTAGTCCATTCTCAGCGTTGTCATGCACGAAAATTGAGGGGGGGGGGCTGGCTATTCCAGGTGTTCATGACGGAAAAAAGTTACGTCGTTGAAATATATATATATTTATTTACCAGTTTCGTGTTTCGTGCTGTAGATGGGTTGCATGCGGATAATAATTTGAAAACGATATTATTTTGCTTGAAATAAGTATTAAATATTTATTTTCTACAAACTTGTTATCAACTATAAAGTTTAGTTATGTTATTATGAGCTTTCATTTGAGAATTCTGTTTTATAGAGAAAAAAGTTTATTGTAAATAAATGAAAAATACTGCTTCAGCATTTCTCTCTATTTTTTTTTACAATCAATTCTACATTTTGAGTAGTTTCATAAACATTTAATATGAAAATAATTATGTGGCTTTTTATGAGTAAAGATTTCTTTAGTGTTAAGAAATATTCAGTTTGTTCTATTTCAAGCTGTGTGATGTAAATGATGTTATGAAGTTTTATAGACAATAAAACATATGTTTTAACTATACTATCTCTTAAATAAGAATTTCTAAATAACGGTTCAATTGGAAAATCCTTAAATATATGGCAAATCGAATATGTTGCGATGGTAAAAAAAATCATACTCATGAGAAAAATTTAAGCTTAGAAATACGTTGAGTAACAGAAAGCAATGCGAAAAGCATTCAAGAAAGTAGCGGTTCAAGAAATCTGTATTTATATATGAAAAGAAGATTTTAAAGCTAATATCTTCGTTTGCAATCAACAAATTCTCGCAAATTCTCGTTTCGTTGTACGATGTTCGATTAAATATAGAATTTACAGTTGCCCTCCGATGTTCAAACCCGAGATTACATATTTTATATTGATAATGTAAAATTTTAGAAAATCGAGTGAAGGTTGAAAAAAATTTTATAGATATATTATATTTATATATTTGCGTGTATATATATATATATATATATATATATATATATATATACATACTAATCTTCTTGATAAAAACGACGGTTTTTTGCGACCGAACACCGACTGATATACGCGATTGTTCAGTCGGCATTAAATAACGCTTATTATAACCCAGAAAATTCTATTAAACGCAGAATTTAATAGACGTCTCTCCATCGAGAGTAAGCCCGAAGTCCCGCGGAGTACAGCGCTCGGGGCAAGCGCCCGCGTCGCCGGGCGGAGAAGCTAAGTATACCTGTCTTTTTTTAGAGATTATGCCTTTCACAAAATTTATATATATATATATATATATGAAAGGCACCGCACACGGTGCTCTACCGCCTGACCCATTAGGCCGAGCGCTCTTTGCGTTCCAAGACGCACGATAAACGCTGTGGCTTGAGGGAAAAGTTTTTGAAAAGCGAAAGAAGATGGATGAAGAGAGAGAGAGAGAGAGAGAGAGAGAGAGAAGGAAAAACAACCCGAGCCAAAATCGAGTCAGAGCTTGCTTTTTTTTGTATGTGCTATAGGTCTGTGTATCTCTCTCTCTTCTCTCTCTCTCTCTCTCTCTCTCTCTGTTTTCGTGGCCGACGAAGCAAATAGAGAAACAGTGAGAGATTAATCCATCGCCATGCAACTTCAGGCTCTTCTGCTGTGTCCTATACAGATGATGGCAAACGAAGGTGAGAAGGGGCGGTAATTAGCACTCTTTTCATTATGATAATGAGAGCAATAAGGTATCGTTCGACACTTGGTGCGTTCTCATATACATTATATAAATCGCGCACGCCTCTGTGCACATAATCTGTCTCTCTCTGTGTGTGTGTGTGTGTGTGTGTGTGGTGTGGTGTGTGTGTTGGTGTGTAGTGTGTGGTGTGTGTTGTGGTGTGTGTGGTGTGTGTGTGTGTGTGTGTGGTGTGTGGTGTGTGTGTGTGTGTGGTGTGTGTGTAGTTAATATATGCACAAAGCTCGTTCGTTTTTTGCCGAAGCTCGTCGTGACTATAACGAGGGGAATACACTCCGAGGAGAGACGGAAAATCGGCGCCGCGGATCGGCGTATATATAATATAGTGCGTGTAGAGGCTACGACTCTCTTTACGCTCTCTCTCTCTTTCTGTGTGCGCGCGCGCGCGTAGGTCTCGAGAAAAGGAACGCGAGCGCGGCTGTCCGTAGTATTATATTATAGTAGCGAGTATAGCGAGTATAGGTGAGCGCGAGCACGCGCGAGCGAGGTAATGAGCGGCGCGAAGTGGAGGGAGGCCAGTGGATGGCGGGTGGTGGGGGCGGGGGGGGGGAGGTATAGAGAGACCGGACATGATTACAGAGTCGCGTGAAGCTTCGCTGAACATCGCGAGGCCTTCGCCACGCATCAAGGCCTCTCCCGAGCCGTGTCTTCCCCCGCCCTCCCCCTCTCGCTCGCTCGCTCTCTGTTTCTATACATCGCTATATAGAACTTACAGCGTTGGCGGCGCTCGCGCGGCAGCGCGGCAGAGGAGCGCCGGAGAACTCGCGGCTGCGACCAAGCCGTAGACGACGGGCGCGCGCTACAAGCATATATAGGTATACACCAGAGTGCGAACAAAAAGTGAAGTTTCCAGTTTCTCCGCTGATGATGTTCTCCTTCGGCCGGCTTCTCTCCCCCCTCCCCTCTCTTTCGCTCTTGGAGCGCACGACCCTTTTTCGTCGTATACTCTCGGGTCGGGCGAGTTATGCGCGCACCGGCCGCGACTCTTTTATATGGTCGCGGCGAAGGCCGATTTTCGCCCGCGCGGGCTGCAGCTTTTAATCGGGCGCGACGAGCGACGGCAATTTCGCTTTTGTTTTGTGCGCGCGCGTTTGCGTACGATAATGAAGTGGCACCGGGAAATGATCGGTTAAGCGCGCAGGCTCTTGGAAACTGAAATGGGGCAATGAAAGGTTGATTAGGGGTCGTGGAAGAGGTGTGGAGGGGCGAGGAAACGGTAGAGGCTTTGATGCTCCTCGCGCAATTTTAGAGAATCCGACGGTTTCGAGCATTTTCTTGGACTTGGAGACCTGGTGAGCAAATCGAATGATTCGCGGAATCGGATTTATGCGTTTTGGCAAGGGGAACTACGGAGGCGCGACATTTTCAATCTCGTGCAGTCCAATCGTACATAATATAAACGGTCTTTTATTTGTACTTAAAAAAAATTCTCCAATTCAAAGAAATAATTCTTTGTATAATTTGTGAAGAAAATTTTGTTTTTATATAATAAGGTTATTTTTTGCAACAACAATTTATTATATGTAGGAGCCATATAACTACATATTTTTTAATTAATATTTTAAGTCTACGTTAAGGGAAAAAATGACTTTATGAATTAATTAAAATTTATTGGATAAAATAAATTTTTTTGAATTAAAAATAAGTATTTAATTTTAAGGCGTATCATTAGATATGAAAAATATTTTGAGTATAATTACAGAAATTCAAATGTAAGATAATAATAACATGCGAAAATAGATTTTACATTTCATTTGAACTCGATCAATATTTGTGTAATTAAACCATAATCGAACGAATCTATGATATATATATATATATATATATATATATATATATATATATATATAATAGTCTATTATTGGATCATATACCACAAATAATCTAAATATTATATTGTACAACTCTAATTATATTATATATATATATATATATATATATATATATATATATATATATATATATATATATATATATAGATACAGAATACTTTGAAGAAGAAAATAACCAACTTCCTTAACAATGTTTCCTGAATTTACTTTTGACACAGTTGCTCAGTGATGCAATCACCCTAGTTTTTAATGGCAAAATTATAAAAGTAGTTTCTACCAGATAATTCTTTATAATGAGAATGCTTGAGGCTGAAGAAGTTTCTTTCTATTATGCAGTGCATCTATAGATACCATTAGAGATAAAAATAATTATTGGTAACTCCTTATCTCGAAATACCTTTAAAGTTTGACATAATGGATAGAAAAGGTTTCTATAATATCGTATCGGTACATTTGACTTACATTTAACTTGCACAAATCCACCTCGTTAATTTAATCGGACTTACCTGGAACAAAAAGAAGGAGAACAGACTATTAGTACACAATTATACGTATAAAAATTCACAACAAGAAATGGTTATATATACTTATATAATTAAAATATAATATCAAGGTTACTTGAAGAACAGCGGCGCGAAACCGCTGCTGTCTGTGCAATTTAAAGTTGACGACATCGTGTATACGTTTATTGAAATGTTTATAACACCGTTCGCAAGTTCATATCGTAACGAAAAGTGGAGCTAAACCTTCTCGCTTTGCTCTTTTTCGACGAGAATAAGGATTTTTCCAATTTCGGTGAAACTCAATTAAGCTCTCGTTTGCTCTTTCTTTCGCAATCCTTTCTCTCTATGTATCCGCAGTTTCATTTTGCCGTTCAGAGCTAACATCGAACTTCAATATATACCGTTCTGACCCGCAGTTTTTCCCAAGGGCATCGCTCAACTTATATAATATCATATATATATCTGAGTGCGTGCGCGCGCGTATGTATCTATATGAATATATATGTGTCTATAGATTCTCCGACAAATCAACCTTGCCAAAAAAAAATTCGGAAGTAAAAGCTGTATCCTTTCAGTAGATTTCTGCAATGAGTATTAAGTAAAATATTATTCAGAATTTTTAGAGTAATGTAGAATAAGCATCTTAAGACTTAAAAAGTGTTTCAAAGAAAATGTACAATATATTGACGAATTTTAAAATGCTCGCGTTTTTCACATGAGAAACTTTCACATAGTAATTAAAATATATTTTTTTGAAAAATAATTATTCCATTTAAATCCAGTACTAAAAAATCTAGGGGTAAAAATAGTTTAACGCTCATGTTAATTTAATAAAGATCTTAGAGTATTTGAGACAAATTTTTACGACACTATGGGAAACTAAGCTGATTCGTCCCGGAATCAGCTAATATATGTATATATATATATATATATATATATATATATATATATATATATATAATATACATACATACACATATACATATACATACGTGCATGGGAGTTGAAGTGGGGCGTCGGTGCTATCCTCTTTATTCCTTCTTTCTTATCTCTCCCTTGCACATCTTAAACTATATATATATATATACCGCTTATGCACGCTCGCATTGCACGAACCCCCTCTCCCCCGCCACCCGTACCTATATGTAGATCTATTTTTTTTCGCGCTCTCCTTCCCTATCTATCTCTTTCGCCTCGCGCGTGCGTGTTGCGCTCGGTGCATTATCTTCGCCTACCATCGTATAAGGTACGACCTCGTGTGTATAAGCGCTGTTGTACACCACGCGGCGCGGTGCGTATATAAAGAATAGAGGAGGGCGTTATCTCCCACTCCCTTACCCTCTCTCTCTCTCCCTTAGTTTCCCGTGCTGCGTTCGTTTACATTTTCTCCCGGGCTCTCGCGTGCATTAATCCCCTACCGCATGATGTTGCCACTGCAGCCCCATATAGGACGCTCGGTCTTATAAGTCGTCCCGTGTCGTCCCTTATAGATGTAGAGCAGAGTTTGGGCGGGGTATATATACGGGCAAGGGAAAAGGCAGCGTGGAACGTTTTAATTTCAGCCTTCTCTCTCTCTCTCTCTCTCTCTCTCTCTCTCTCTCTCTCTCTATTTGCCTGTCTCTGTCAGTCCTTATTATAATTGCTCCGTGGGAGCTTCTTCTTTGTTTGGCGCTTCAAAAATTTAAATGTCTTACATTCCTCCTCCCTTACGCTTAATCATTTTTCAATATCCATTATTAATATAATGTTCACATACACTGTGAATATGTTATTTTTCTTCTACTTTTGTTCTGCGATCCAAACCATACGTATAGACGGATATATGTAGACAAAGGCTAAAGCTTCAACTGGAACTCATCGGAGTCAAAAGAGTTTGGTTGATCGATCTACGTACTTTTTAACTTAGGCAATGGGCAACGAGAGGCATATAATGAATATACGAACATTCCAGCATTGAATTCTTTAGCTGTCGCTGAATTAGACCGAAGATTCAACATCGATGGAGATCTAATGTACGTGAAAGCACCAGAATGCAGCGTTTATGATTTCAGTGAAAAATTTGCGCGTCGACGTTCGTTTTATAGAGATGATGGCCAATCTATTGTGAAATAAATCTTAAATAAGTTAAGTGACAATTTCCTAAAACTTTATATGTATAAGAGAAAATATAGCTACAATATTATACAAAAATTACTAAAGCATTGTTTTAGAATAAGAGCACGATGTAGGTGCCCGCGTATTTTGAATTAGCTGTATTATGTTATACATTTTTTTATACATTATCTATATATCTATACAGCTGTACACATTGGCACTTCGACTGCTTAATTGTGATAAAATAAGACATTCCTTTAATTTTCACGTGATAATTGGGTAACAAAATTTTTTTTTAAATATGAGCCAGGTTTTTTTTTCAAGAACGCACTACAGACACTTATAGTTAAAGTTTTGACATTCTCCAAAAAATGGCCTTGAAATTAAAAATTTTTCTATCAGAGCACGCGCACGTTGGAGAAACAAAGATAAAAGAAAACAAAGACAAAAGATCAAAACAGCGATTTACCTACACACATATATATATATATATATATATATATATATATATATATATATATATATATATATATAATACAGAATGAGTCAAGGTCCGAAAACGCTCTTTTAAGCCACCTGCTACATTTATCCCCCTTCTTACCCTCCCCTCAAAAAGGAGGAAAAAAAGGAAAGAGAAAGACAGAAACCAGGTAACTCGACAAAATGTGCGCGAGTAGTGCTATCGGGCGCGTCCATTGTCGAGGAGTCGACGAGTCTCCCCCCCCCCCCTCTTTGAAATACACTTCGCCGACCTCCTAACCACATCCACTAGGCGCGGCATCGAGCTTTACCGAAAAAGAAAACAACAAAAGGCCCATATATACGAAAAAGTAAGACACAATCGGGGAAGAGTACACGAGATACGCACACGCGGCGCGCGCGCGCGCGCGTGCTCGCACACACACGGAAGGTGTATTCCGAAAGTCTGCAGCGCAGTCCAAAATTAGCCTTTCGTCTCTCAGTGAGAGGGGCGGCGGGGGAAGCGGGATGGGGGGGGGATTACTCGCAAAGCCGAAGCTCAGGATGCTGCTATTGCTACTATGGGCGCACCCCACGCTGTATATAGAGTCACATATGGCGAGTACGCGCAGTCCTGTGTAACTCGGCGACTTCCGCAGGAAAGAAGCTCGCGCGCGCAGCAGCCACAGGGGATGGCAATGGCGATGCGCGCGTTCCTCTTCCCCCATTCGCTCATTTGTACATATATTTTTGTCAGACGCAAAATCCGCCTTAGGAACCTCTCTTTTTATATATGTATATATAGATACACGTATAGGCGATACCGTGTGCGTGCGCCCGCAGCTTATCCTCGCTCCGCGGGCGCTTTGTTTAGGAACACTTAATACCGGTGCAGGCTATATATAATATAGTGTTATATATAGTGTTATTCAGCTTCTCCGTGCACCGTTCTCGCGACCTTCTGCAAGACGTAGCCAAAATTATTAATATATACGAGCAAGGCACCTGCGGTACTTGAAACCTTTCGACGAATCCACGCTAGTTTTTTTTTTTTTATTATAAAGAATAATTTAGACGGGCTTGGGTGGACACCCGTCACGAGCCCGTGACAAATTTGGAACTGAAAATAGGTATAATGGCGTTCCTTTCCGGAATCACCAATTATTTTTTCGGAAACTCAGTGGAAGGGTACGTATACATCCTATATAGTTTGTAAATATATTTCAGTCGAAATGCCGCGCCAAATAAATCAGTCAAAATTTTGTTGAGCGAAAAATACGTATTGAGAGAGAGAGAGAGAGAGAGAGAGAGAGAGAGAGAGAGAGAGAGAGTTTAAGGACATAAATATGTACATATACTCTAAAGATAAATAAGTTAAAAAGTGACTCTTTGAACGAGCATATATTTGCGACGCACGTATGAAAAATTAAAATTCAGTTGAAAAAACAATTATATAAAATTAAATAAATATTGCATTTCAATAGCAGTGCGAAAATTGATTGTTTTACTTTGCGAGGCAGTTTTTTTTGCGCCAAGTCATGGTGGAATGTCATTATATAACGATATAATTTGGGAAACTCCATGATGCGAGATCAGTAACATTTTTTAAAAAACATTTATCGTGGTACTCTTTAAATACAATTAAATTATACGTAAATTTGAAATTCAGAAAGTCGAAGAATCTAACGCTACTGGACACGGATCTGCACAATATATAAACTGTACTCTCTAAATCTTGTCAACACTTCAATGAAGCCTAAAAATTTAGTATATAATTATAAAAAATGTGCTTGAAGAGCATCCGCATAAGTATGGATTCGAACGTATTAAAAGAACGTAAATAATTGTAGTCTGCGACGTCATTTTGCTTGAATTAACATTTTACGTAAAATTATCGAGCGATTATCTAAATGACAAATAGGAGATATGTCACTATTTCATACAATGAACACTTCAGCAAAATTTAGTGTGGTATTCCATTGGATGATATTCAATGAGAATTGGGCGAATCAAGTTCGGGAGAGCATAGAAAGTCGAAATTATACTCTCATAATAGAGTGAAAAAGCAGTAGAGGCGCACGGGTATAGGCGCGATGTGACGAGGGAAACGGAAGAAACCGAGAGAAAATTAGTCTTCATCATTTATATATAAGCTTCCGGTCAATTATACCAAGCGCGCGAGAGCGAGGGTTAGAGAGCGAGCGAGAACGAACAGACGACGTCCGCATAATAATAGAGCCATTCTCCGCGGTAAAACACGCGCGAGAGGAAACCTCATGGGAATGTTCGCAGGCGCTGGTGCGTCCAAATTGCGCGAGCGCGCGCGATTCTGCGCGCAAAGCCGTGGCCGCGACGACGGCCGTGAGGATCGCACCGCGGTCCCTATCTCTCTCCTTTTCTTATTATATATATATATATATATATAAATATAAATGCTTGTCCATTCATTCAAGAGCGTGGCCGCCGCAGAATGTGTGTCGCTGAATGCGCGCGTCTTACCCCAAAAAACAGGTCGTGTCTACACGACGGCGCATCCCCATGTTCTTCGTGATGCGAGGTTACACACACACGCACGCACGCACGCACGCACACATGGCAAGCTCGGGGGAGTGTTGCTGTGCACGCCCGACTTGCCTTTTATTCTTCCATATTTCTAATCTCTCACAGTCTTCGCATGCGTGTGTGTGAATGCAAATATCCCTCGCAGCGATTCTCACGCGCTATTACTGGTGGTGCCGCCTCTCTCTCTCTCTCTCTCTCTCTCTCTCTCTCTCTCTCTCTCTCTCTCTCTCTCTCTCTCTCTCTCTTTCTCTCCCACTCTATATAATATATATATACACACGTACTACAGCAGCTCACGTGCGCGCTCGTACACTCCCGATCACCATAACAAAAAGTGTTCGGCCTTTTAGTCAACTCAGCGCTTGTGTATTATCGACGACCTTTTCGACTACATTGACTATAATATATATATAATAAATGAAAGAGAGAAGAAAGAAAACGATGACGGACGATGGCCCAAAATTCTGACCAAACTCGGCAAAAATGAGAGTAGCGGCAAAGGACAATAGGAGCCTCGCACCCTCCAATTTCCAAACCTCGTGTTCCTGATGCGCGCGCCGCAAAGTCCAAGTCTTTTGTTCCAAGATCGAGCTACCTTGATGCGCACTAATCCCGAATGCAAAAATGGGAGCGAAACGCGCGAAATCCGAGCTCCGTCGCAACAATTAGGGACGGTAACTCGCCCCCCCCCCTACACCCTTCTGCTACCCAACTAAGGACAATGCAACCGACTTTTTCGGTTGGACGAGTCGAGGGAGAGAGAAGATGTACGAAGGAGCGTGTACAGGACACAACGCCGCGCGCTCGTTAGCAGTTCGGATTCCAAGGAACAGAGGATCGGGATACGGCTAAGCTAAGGCTGAGACCCGGCGCGGAAGCAAAAAGCTTTTAATAAGCCTTGAATTCGGTTTACAAAAAAAAAGGTTATTCGAATCGCGAGAGAAGCGTTTTGTGGGAGAGACGACGCGGTGATGGGAAAAGTTTAGGATTGCATTCGAGTGCGCGAGCATAGTTTCTCACGAGCAAGGATCTCATTTTTTTACCTTCTTTATTTTAGAATCCTTAGAGGGCAAAGTCAAATTAAAGGCAATGAAGTTGGCAAATTTTTAAATTTTAAGTCGGGCTTGTATACGAAAAGAATTGAGGCGATCTAGGGTACGTGAAGCGTTGTACAGCAAGTCACGATAGGATTTAATATAAAAATGATGTAAAATTTATGTAAAATTTTGCTTGGAACACGGAACTACGTCTTTATAAACGTATACAGAATCTGATTGAAAGATTGAACATTGTGAAATTGAGAGACTGAACATTTCGATATCTGAAATTGGTTCTAAATCACATTCAAATGCGAAAAGCCCGATTAAAATCCAAGCTTTTAACAAAAAATAATCCAACTCTTATTTTGAATGGAGACTATTTAATGAAGACGATTGCTATTCCCATTCGAGTTGGAATTTTTTCATTAAATTTTGGAGTTGAGATCATTTCCGTTAAAAAATTGAAGATGTGTAAAAACTTTTTTTCAAAAAAGTATATCCTGATATGCTAGCTTCTCCTTTATCGTTTAGAAAAAAGGGTACGAAATGTTCCGATACGAGTATGAGTTGTGACGGTAGGTATTTAGTTCGTGAAACAGTTTGCTGCCGAGAGAAGTGAGGAACAAAGTCTGACGAGTTAAAAATCAATTTTCACATTGGTGTCAAGTTTTAGTTTACCTCGCAAGAGCCGCAAAATTATAAAGTCCCGATTTTGAGGTGAGAATGATGTAAAAAAGTTGTAAATATTTAATTATATTTTCAAAGTGAGTGTGAGAAACTTTTTGATACTAAAGATTATTAACTTTTATTCAATTTGGAATAAAAAACAAGAAATCTGCAATTGCTGTCTTATTAAAAGTTTCCTCACTCTTGTTTTCAATAATAACTGCCGAATTTTGATTTAACGTTTCTATTTTATAGTTTATGTCCATTTAATAACTGTGGCTGGGTTCACCCAATAGAATATGATTTACAAGAAAACAAAATTTTTCAATTACCATACTTTTTTGTGAATAAGGTCCAGTGTTGCTTTCGTCCGATGTATAATTATACAACAAATTTTTCATATTAATTCATAAAAACAGTTTTTTGATACAATTTATTTTAACTATTCAACCGAGTGTAAAGAAAGTATTGCGCGGCCCTCTTAAAACCGTTCGATTCGAATCTCAAACCAAATGGTTGCTGCAGAATTTGAATCTATGAAACAAACATGTCAGGTCTGCCAGAATAAATAAAGTGTAAAACATGTAATTCCTGTTCACTTTCTGTCCAGCTGAACGGAAATCCGCGGCCAATTCAATCTTAAGCCATCCGCCAAAGCAAGCGAGTCGGTCGCATTAAATTTTACACCCTCCGAACTTCTGGAGTCGCGTTTCTCCGTAAAAGTCCGTTCCCGCTCGCGCGGAACGAGAGTCGCTTTTTGCACGCTCGGCTCGCTTCATTCGAATCCGACTCCCGCGCGACGACGTCCCCGATGGTGGAGATGAAAGAGTTGCTGCTTCTGCAGGTAACCTAATCTCCCGAGGAATTCGGGTGCAACGCGCCTTCCTGCGGGCCTACATCTCCGAGAGGTAGGGACTGACTTTCTCCCCTGTTCCCTTCCTCCCTTGCCATTCGCGCCGACGGCATGGAAGGGCCCTCGACCTCTTTCTCTATCTCTCTCTCTCTCTCTCTCTCTCTGTCTCTCTTTAATGGGCCTCTCTGCGGGGCGCAGCGGGGAAGGTCGGTGAACGTTGCAGAGTTACTCACCTGGGCTCCAGTGCTATAATCCCTCCGTCTTGGGCAAACTGAATGAGAGGTAGAGAAAGAGAGGGAGAGAGAGGGAGAGTGAGCGAGCGCGAGAGGGGGGGTCTGCATGGATGAAGGGTGATTGACCTAACGGCACTGGTACAGTGCAATGGAAATTTTTGGAAAAAGCGAAAGAGAGAGAGAGAGAGAGAGAGAGAGAGGGAGAGAGGAAGAAGTAACAGATGTCCGTTACAGGGAAACATTAGTGAGCGGAGAAGAAGAAAAAGGGACTAAGATGCAAGAACGGAGAAAGAGTGGCGTCGAAAAACTTGCGTTTTTGCACGTTGTCTAAGCGGACATTGGTAGGTCGGGTATTCTTTTTCGGTATGTTTCTTTAGCAACGAATTCACCGGATGCAGACCTATAGTTTCAAAAATTGTATTCGTGAAATGGGACCCCACGAAATCTACTAAATCCAATGTCAACTTAATCATTGAATAATATCCGAGAGCACATAATACATTACGAATTTAATTACAGTGATTTTCAACAATTTCATCTGTAATTTAGATTTTCCCTGATTAACAATTATTTTTTATTCATAATCAATAACTGTCAATTCCAAAAATAAATTGGTCAATATGAATTTTTTTTAGTGCTGTCGGTGAATGTAGGAACCGATTGAAACAGTCCAAAGTTAATCAGAAAGTATCAAATAATAAATTTATACTTATTGCAGATGTTTAGTTTTCCAGTAACTTTAATAAGTTTCTTTTCGCGTTAAGAAAACTAAACTACATAGTTCATTCAAATTCGTTACATATATATTATTATATATATGTTAATGGCCATAACTACGATATTTCAGTAATTACCTATCGTGCGTGAAAAATAATTCTTTTACAGTCAAAATTAGAGGTACTAAGCAAATCAGTGAATAATTCGGTGAAACAATTTTACAAAATAGCAATGAATGTTAAATTAATAAATATGCCAGTTTTGGTGGCTAAAGTTAAGTAGCTAAAATCGTAATTTAATATAAACGGGTCGATAGAATATGTTTATAGTGTAAAAATATTCCATTTTATGCATTATAAGTAATATTCAAAGACATTCAACTATAAATGCGCTGACAAAAAAAAGTGAAAATTGCTGATTCAATCAATAATCCTTTGTCAACTACATAGCGAGCCTTAAAAGATTCTAATTTAATCAGTACCTATTCGTTAACTTGCAGAATTCGACTTGAATTAGGGTATGCGGTTAAAATTAGCAGTTTGTCGCTGAATTTTTTTTAAAGAGTATATGATTTTTATTTATCTATCTACCGCTCACGCTGTTTTGCTCTCTCTCTCTCTCTCTCTCTCTCTCTCTCTCTCTCTCTCCCTCTCTCTTCCCTCTCTGCCTCTCTTTATTCCACTGATACCCGTGTTTAATTAATGACTTTTACGACTCTCCTCTCACTGTCCATATGTTCAAATATTCATGTCTTTATTGGCGCTTTTATTGTTGAGGCGGCCAATTCATTTGAACGACGAGACATTAAAGTTGGCTCAAAAGAGGTTTTTTTCCTCCCGATAAACTTTTTATGTATTCCACCCGTGAAAGGAATAGATTCTCCTAATTATGGGTCATCGAAAGACGGGAGATTTTATGTGAAAATACTGTCTTAAAAATGTATATACTTGGCCGATACGTACCTGGTCTTTTTTATACATCGTATATACGCCACGAATCGACGTTAAAAGCCCGCAGTAAAATAGAATCTTTTATTTTTCGAAGATAGGATTTTAAGATGCCAAATGCGGTTTTTCAATTATCTATACACTTTTATGGATTTTATACAACAACGATATTTTATAACAATTCAATGCTAAATAAAATCCATTTTTCTTCAATTAGTCTACATATATGTTGAACCATCTTTTCTATAACTTTTTAAAACATCTATTCACCGTGAATAAAATGTTAAATATTTTCAAATCGATAATCTAGCCGATTCGAATGTTCAAGTTACTCGGACGAGAAACTGTGATTACTGTGCCAGGACCTAGATTTTTAAGGATAAATTTTTTTTATCATTCCAAACTACATTTTTTAGCATCGAAGGCCTTTCTTTCGCAACGCGCTCTCGGAGCAAATATTCAAGTCTATTTTTATCTATCCCAGAAAATACCTGAATAGACTTCATTAAAATCTGTGAATAGAAAATCAAATTATATTCCAGTATATGGAAAGTTACACGCAAAATTGATACTGAAGAATATCTAAGAAAAATTCTTAAATTAAGGTTATTGTCTGATTATGAGATAACTTTGAGACGCGCGTGCATTATTGCCGTTGTTTACGATCCATCCTCTCACAATCTTAGACTTTCAAACATTGTAATATATGTCCTTTCGCGTTCTCCGCCGATAATTCTCTCAACCGTTTATTGATTTTTTTTTCTTATACATCGATTTCTGAAAACGCCAAATTCCTATCTTTATCCGCAGATAGGCTGTGATTTTAGATTCCGCGCCTCTCTAGACCTCCTCTCGTCTCGTTAGCTCGCTCGCATAAATCACTACTCGAAAATAATTATCCGCGCGTTAAATTACGTCTACATATTATGTATATGTACATATATATATATTACTATACTGGCATCGACGCAAAACTCGGTTGACCGACATTGTCGAACGTCTGAGCGTGTGTGCTTACGCGCTTATGTGTACACGCATTATTTACAACGAAATTGGGTATCTCTCTCCCTCTTTTTTTCTCTCTTCATCTGCGGATTCGAGACGCTCGTGCGCCAAGGAGGAAGTTGACCTGTTGCTCGTAAAAGCACCGTAAATTCGGTAGCTGTTCTCGAACGGCGAGGAGTGAGCATGGAGGAGAACAAGGGGGGAAAAGCGACTGAGAAAAAGAGAGAAGAGAGAGAGAGAGAGAGAGAGAGAGGAGAGAAACACTTGGACAGTACAGGCCAAATGGTGCGCTGGTGCGCATGTGGCCTTGGGAATGAAAACGAGACGAAACGCGGAAGCACCTGCCGGAGCGTTTGGGGGAGCTATTCTCCCCCCTCCCCTCTCCCGTGCGCGACGATCTGGTTTTTCGGTCGCACTTGATTTATGTGGCATGCTCTGTCACCCGTAAAATCGCAACCCCCCCCCCCTCGTCTTCAAGCGGCGCCACGCACACTGTTGCTTTGTTTTTTCTTTGCATTTTTCCTTCATATATCGAACTCATCCCCATTCTAGTATCCTTCTTTCTCTCCCTCTCTCTCTCTCTCTCTCTTTCTTTCTTCCACTCTCTCGCTCGAAATAGAGAAGTTCATTATTTACAAAAACAAAACCACACACGCGCGCGTGTATAGATAGGAAAGCGTGGGTTTCGCACGACTATGATAGAAATCGGTTTTTGCTTCGTCGATTCACGAGAGGCACGAGGTGGCGGCGTGATTTTTAATTGCAGGCATAAGAAACCGAGCCCGTTCGCGAACGCACAGGAAACGTCTATATACCGGGTACAGTTAGCTTTACGAGTCTCTCTCTCTCTCTCTCTCTCTCTCTCTCTCTCTCTCTCTCTCTCTTTCGCTATCTCTCTCTGTCTCTCTGTCTCTCACTCTCCCTGTCTCCTCAGGCTCGCTTCGCTCACGAAAACTATCAGGAATTTTAACTTGACGTAATCTTACGAGCGGAAGATACGGGTCTCGTGTTCGGGATTAATTGTTTGAACAGCGTGCCGCTTCTTTTCTCAATATTTGGCGTTTACTATACGCCGCCTGCTCGACGTATCTTTAGAAGAGGGGGATATAGGAGAGAACAGAGCGAACGCTTTTACTCTATTCAGGTAGAACGTATTTAATCTTAAAAAGATGAAATCACGAAACTTTTTTCAAACGCCGCGCTCGTCGCCCTTCTGACTTGTAAATTAGCATGCGACACCGGTGGTCATTTGGGGAAGTATACGTAAAATGATCGTTTTTAATACGGACCAATTCGTTTATGTACGATTTAATGCACAAACTCCAATTAGACACAACATTATGTTTTCTATCCAACATACACAATTAAGAAGGTTTCATGTTAAACTCAAAACTTTTTTTTGTCGTTTTGATGGTAGAGTTAGTCGAAGAATATCTTTTCGCGCTTCTCGGAACATATCGTTTTCTTTCTCGCGTCTATACTGGATCATAATGCGGATTTTGCAAAGGCTTAGTAGCAAAAAGGACGATATCTTAGCTTTGTCTATAGTGATATTACTGTCTTTCTTCTCAATTACACCATCTGTCGACGGGAATGACACAAATTCAGGACCGGTAAAAGTCAGGAGTAACTTAAACAATTAAATATTTTATAGCCGAGTTTAGTAAAATATTTCCCGATTCGCGACGGAGTCTATTAACGGGTCAGGCTGGTTCAGCTCTCAATCCTTTCTCGATTGATACTTGTGTGGCCAAATCTGCTGCACTGCATCTGCGCACAGTTCCTTGAACAACGCATCCAGCAACACCATCCAGAATTTGCGTCTCTTCTTCGTCACGCTTAAGGAGTTTCCTACAAGTGTCGCGTAAGTCCAAAATATGTCGACTCTACAAAATTTCTGCGAATACGTATGCTTATGCAAATTGAAAAATAATTGCGGTATGTCATTGGCGTGGAGGCACAATATTTTTATTCATTACGTTGTCGTAAGTAACATAAATAAACATGAAATCGAAGGCGCTTGTTGCACGAACCAATGAACGTACACCAGTATCCTCCAGTCGAAACTATAGATTCATATTGCACTTTCAGGCAATGTAAACATATTAATACATAATTTTTCTTCATAATCTTATAAACCAATAAAGTATTAATTCATTTTTATAGAAGAAAAAGTAATTGAATTTCTCAGTGTGACAATAATTAATTTATACGGATTTTCTCCGGTCTTTTCATACTATTCTATAAATATATTTGACTTCTCTTTTCACTTCCTTCCAAAAATCAACTTTTAGAAAAAGCTGACTTTCCTTAATTGAAAAAACCGTAAAGTTTCGCTTGAATTCGAGAAAAAAATGAAAAAGGTGGTCTTGAAACAGAAAGTTTTGATGATTTTAGCGAAAGTTTCATACTGATCAACTTCCATATTAGACTTTAAGACATCTCAATTTTTTACCTAATAGTTTCACCGATACTAATACTGATCATTGCATTAATAGAATTCCATGCATTCGTCGCATGCGTCATTGATAGGTGAAATTCCCCCCCCCCCCCCGATATTTTTCCTGGATTTGACGTTATAACGGACGCATTGGCAAGAATAAAGGAGTTTGAACTGTAATCGTCAAATACATACGATATACTATTCAGTGCTTAACGCTCCGCTCGGAAATCGCTTGAAAAATATTGCGATGTATATGTCCGTATGGTAACAGCGATGTTTGTTTTGCATAACAGTATAGTGTCATCCTCCTCTCGATGATGTATATAGGTGCTTACGAAAATCGCGGGGCGTTCGTAACCGAGCGATCCATTCGCAGCAGATGTGAAAATCTAAAAACAGAAGAAGTGAGATGGATAAGAGGGGGGAAAAAGAGCCGAGAAAATCTGGCCCGCCCGCTAATTAGCGAGTCTCGCTCGTGTATACACGCGAGGAGGGTCTCCCCCGTCACCGCGACATAAATACTCGCGCGCAGCTTCCTTTTCCCTTTTTTTTCCCGCCTCCCTCTCCTCTAGTCTCTTTTCTTCCTTTTTTTTTATTTCACGCGCCGCGCTCGCGACTTGACCTTCGCTCGTGACTTGTCTATACACGTATATATAGTACGCGGAGCGCGTGCGACGGTTCTATAACACGCGACGTCGCGGCCGCAGGCGGCGCGGGCGCGGGAAAAAAGCCTCCGGACGCGATCGCCGCGCTCCTAACAAAGGCTCTACTATAATACACATATACATGTGCACGTATAGCACGCTCCGCCGATCTGCGCAACAGAAGTGCCACTGCTACACGCCTGTGTATATATATATATATATATATATATATGATACGCAGCGGTAGCGCAAAAAGCTCGAGGAAATAGAGGGGGGCGGGGGAAAATGCGAGCGCGTGGGCGGACACCGCGCTCTAACGAGCACGTACACGACATACGCGCCCCGCGGTCCGCGCCTATTATCGCGAGATGCATCGGGTACGCGTCATCGCGCCGGGAGCTCGGCGGCCGCATACACGCGGGCATTGTGCGCGCCTCTCGCTCGCTTTTCCGCGGCGAGCGGCGCGCGGGCCCGCGACCTTGGCGGGGGCTTTTTCGCGCGCCGCCGCCTCGCGCGCGCTCAGGGTCTCGGGCGCGGCCGACCGGCGAGCGCGCTGTAACGCCGGAATCGGTAACGCGCCGCGGTCGCGGTGTCGTAACCCGCGCGTCGAGCGCTTTTGTTCCTCGCTTCGCTCAGGCGCGTATGCGTGTGTTTTGCGCGCGTCCATACGTAAGTCGCACGGCCGTATGCGGAGGCCGGCGCGAAAGCGAGAGGAGCGGCGACGGCCGACGAAAGCGAGAACGGATCGGCTTGCAGCAGGGAGACGCGCTCGGAAACGTCTCGAGAGTCTCGCGCGTAAGAGCGCGGCTTTATTCGCTCTTGGGCGGCCGTGCCAGTTGCGCAACCGACGCGAATAAGTGCACATGGGCGGCGGCGGGGAGGGGGGTCTCCGAACGGTCGCCAGGTTTTCCTTGGATCTCCCCCTTCTTCCGCGGCTTTTCCGTCCGCGCCGATTAGTTTCGCGCGAGCGATTCTTCGCCTATTATATATTATGCCTGCGGCGAGGACTCTTTCTTTCATCGTTGTCCCGCAGCCTCTCCCATCTCACTCTTCCTCTCGCGCATTGTTAATGCTCTTTGTAACGGATTCTCTCCGGCACGGAAAAAATCGGTGTCGTACGGATATACGTGTACGCAAGACAGAATCGGCGTATATATACATGACTCTTTCGTTGCGACGATAAAAGAAATCTACCGCGAAGGCTGCTCGTTTCGGGGCGCTCCTATTTTTCAAGTCACTTCTAAATCGCTCGAGATTCGTAGAGTCCGTCGAAAATTTTGTGGAACTGTGTGTCATTTTTGCCTTCTTAGATTTTGCACTACGTTTTTTCTTTGCTTGTTTTATTAAGTAATTGCATTCGTTTCAGGAGAAACTATAACAATTAATATCCGTAGGCAGAAATATGAAATAAATATGAATCTCTTAGAATTTTTGTACATTACACTTCAAGGTTATACAAAATCAACTATATCATTTTACATCAAATCATTCTTAATTAAATCAAAGTATAACTATTTTGTAAGATTCTCATATAAACTACGTAGACATTCTAAATCGCATTGTACTCTGATTTACCAGTGTATATACATTGGTAATCAATCCGTGATTGGATTATAATATTGGATCCGCGTAGTCTTATATTTATTGACATCTGAGAGAGAACTTAGTTGCAAGAGAAGTTTGAAAACATTGGTAAATTAGCCAATTTTCTAAAACAATGAAGCAAAATGGGTGTGTATTATTGTGATAAAACTTATATTGTATATAAGAATTGAGGATATTAAGATGTTTAAAATTGGAGTTTTCAGTAATCGAGGAAACATTTTTAACTAGCCTTCTCTAATAACTAATTATTATTTTGCAAAGATATTTTTCTTTAAACATCGAACTTATAGTTTTCACTTTAACGAATTTTTTAACCTAAAATTTCTGTTAATCTATTCGTGAGGCATATGCAGATATAATGGTAAATAGATATAAACAATAGAACTTCAAAGTGGAATAGTCGGCCATTGGTTAAAAATCCAGAGATGGAGAAATCAACTTTATGTAGAACTTGTATTATGTATATAAGAATTCATAAATAAATTTTAATTTTAAATCAGTGAAATTTGATTAAATTCCTATTCCATATATTATATATTCCTTTATAAAATGACTTCTAGCACATTAATATATAACTCAATGTAAACTAGTATGGAGTAAAATGTAATAATAGTACGATGTACATTATCATATTAATATATCATCTTCTTAAGATGTGGAAATTCCTTTCGAAATGGGAAAGAAATTCCTTCATATCTGCGACAAGCGATCCATTGAATCGCCATTTGTTCCCCCAAAATATCAAATGCCAATAAATTTCTTTGCCCCGCCGATGAACATCATACTCAAGCTGATCGCAAAATCCATTGGAATAATTTAGCTTACAAGGAAACAAAAAATCTCCTCAACCGCTTTTCGAAGCGAAGTCCAAAGCAAACGGTATAACGTTCAGGTTTGAACAAACAGAGGTCCGCGCCTGTGTATAAAATTATAAGCGGAGCGCGCGACTTTCCGAGACGAAAATTTCTTCTCCGCGCCTATATATATATATACACATACATAGATACACACGTAATAAAGACCCCAAGGTCTTTTTCGCTGCAGTAAAGAAGTCGTAAAGTCGGATATAATGCTCGTATGAAAAATTCTTTCGACGACCGGCATTATTAGAGTCTTCCGAATCCTTCCCAGGAACTCGATTCATTCATTTGGTCTTCATATATAGCTTTTTTTCCTCTTTTTTTTTTATTTCCAAACTAATCTATACAAAAATTACTAGTTCGCTTATATCTTTTTTACTTCAATTGATTTTTTTTTATTATTAGCTCCCGACGTTACGTATGGCTTACCGCTCGTAAACAATCGTTTCGCGAACCGTAAAAAGTATATACGTGGCGATCGTAACGCGCTGAAAGTTTTTTTTTTTGCATCAGCGTGACTCTTTGCGCGGCCTCTCTTGAAAAACGAACGAAAAAGAAAGAACTATCGCGACAACGACGACGAGGACTGCGCGTCGAAAAAGAAAGATATAGTATAGTAGTTTGTCAATCGCTGCTCGACGGCGAGCAACGAAAGAGTTTTCTGGGCAGGGATGAAGTCAGCGCGCATAATCGCGCTGCCAATAAAACTGTTTAAAGTAATAATACGCAAAGCTCGACGCGATTATCGCAGCGATTCGCTGGCTCTCGATTCCGCGCGCAAAATCCCGTGCGCTTTTATTTCTTGAATTTTTTCATGGCCAAGTCGGGCAGGCCGGCAAATCCGAGCCGCGCCTCAAATCATCCATAAAAATAAGCATGGAGCTATATAATCAGCGCAAGAACACGTCCATTATTCGTCGGACACGCGCGATGCATCATCATGCACGATTTTTATATATAAAATTGGAATTTTGCCGCGCGAGCTTAACGGTGCAATAGCAGCGACAATGCTTCGATCACGAAATTTTCATCATAATAGACATTATATTGCAAAAAAAAACACAAGGTATTATTTTCTACGCCTATTATACGCGTTCGTCAACTATATGCTCCATTATCTCGTTTCTCTTACTTTACATAATAATACACATTTTATCTATCAGCGTTTTATTGTGGATTAAATAAACATGGGATTACGAATTAAACGAAGTTCGTATATAGTTTGTGTTTAAAGTCCTCTTCTTATCAGCGTGTATTTAAGGATTGAACAATGAACCTAGCTATAAAGAATAATATGTATTGCTAAAAAGTAGCACACCAAAATTTTTTTTTAGAATTTCGTATGTTTGAATAAAATAATACGGAATTCTAAATGTCAAAAAGTCGAAAGCGATGAAATATAATAACAACAATAACAACAACAATAACAATAATAATAATAAATAAACTAAACACATTAATAACATTATAATGTGTATATACTCGGTACGAATAATATGAAATTTCTTGTACTTGTAAAACAGCCTAAATGCAGACTTGCGTTTTTTTTTCAGAAGAAGCTATAAATTTATACTTGTAATTTACGGCGTCGAGCAATTATGAATCTTTTAAAAAAATCGTCCAACTATTAAACGAGAAAAATTAAGTCTGCTTCAGCGCGTATAAGGTGTGAAAGGATGAAAAATGAACTGAAAATTTGAATGGTCACGGGATCAGACTCAGGTATTACATAGTCAATAATTTCAATCGGACCAACAGAAAAATAAATTGCTAAACAAGGATGACTTATTATTACTGAGAATTTCGGAATAGGACGGTTTTTCTATATGGGGATTTTGTACACTGAATGCCATATTCTTCTACTGCACCTGCTGCACCATCGGGCCTGTATAGGGCCTTCTTCGTACTCGTGGTATAAAGTATGGCCCATGAGAATTTTTTCCTGCTTTCCAAACTGCGTGCTCCCTTATGACTGCAGCAGCTTCTTCCGATTCGAGTTTGATGGAAAAAGTATAAAAAACAGCGGTTTCTCGACGAGCATAAAAGTTATCCTTTCGAGACAATTTGGGACTTCTACCATATCAAATAGTATAGAAATAGTCCGTTAATGATGCTATTGTCGTTCGAGAGAGATGTAGTACAGTGTATTATTTCACATTTTAGTTTTGTCGATTTTAATCTATAATTGTCACTCCTCTAACTATAACTGTGACAACTAGCGTAAATACGACAGTTAACCTAAGAGTTTCTCGATGTACTGTACATTGCCAAGTGAAAAGGTATTCGTTGAATTTTTAGTCAAAATAGATAAATTGTACATGGCATTATCGAGATACCTATCTCTATACTCTGTCAATTTCACGAAGATTCATACGCCACAGTCGCGGAGCAAGAAAGTTTGAACATTTTTATTTTCATCGAATTGAGGTCACTGGAATATTATACCTATTTTCACAACAGTTTAAGTTTAATAAACTAAACGTCATTTCACATCAATATTATTTTAAAGCTTGAATAAAATAGGTCAGTGAAGCTAATACTATTGATATTTGACTAGTTTTCAAAAATTTTATAACATACAATATAAACATACACATTAATTCTTAATGTTATTAGAATAACTAGATATAACATATATAGTTGAGTATATTTTAATCAGAAAATTTATTTAAGATAAATTAATATTAGACATTATAATATATATTCTCGTATTATTACTGATTACTTTTAATTTTTCTTTTAATTTCATCTAAAGTATAAAAAAATTGTATAAAAAATAATAATACATTGTTTTAATGTCTTTGGAAAACTGTTTCTATATTGTAAACTTTTACTATTTCTATTTTTCGCTGTGAATAAACAAGACATAAATTTCACGTTTTTATTATTATTAAAAAAAAATTCACGATTTCTTTCACGGACTGATAATAAATTCTACGTAATAGTCTTGTACAGTCGAAAAAATGGGCCATCATTACACCTGTCGAAATACAAATCGACACTATAATATAAAAACTTCGACAGAATTTAAATTACAATGTCAATACGAATATACAACAGAGAGGCGAACGAACTCTGAAATATTCCTCTGCTGTCCTCGATCGCGATCGAGCCTCCACCGCCGCCCGCGCCCGATGATCTATGCATATATATATACATATATATATATATATATATATATATATATATCTATATATACATATATATATATATATATATATATATATATATATATATATATATATACAGCTTCAGCGTCGCGACGCGCACGCGATAGTCGAGTTATTATAGTAGCTTCATCAGACGGCTGGGAGTTTATACGTATAAATATAGAACAGAGCGTCGCGATAAGGCGCGAGTCCCCCTCCTCCCGCCTTCCCGCCCTTCCGATCATCCTCCCGCGCTGCACGAGCGGAAACAAATCACGCGGAGCGGAGGCATTGTATACACACACACATACGCGCATATGGACAGTAGCACGTGTAACGTATTTACACAAGCATGCACGCATGCATGCATACATACATACAGATAGATATGTGTATGTATGTATAGATTATATACAAGCGGTGAGAGTTGACTGCGAGTAACGGGGGGGGGGGGGGGGCGACACTGACCCGCGCAACGCGCCCGCGCGATGGTAACCTGGCTGGCGTCGGTGCTCACCGGGTCAGGGTTGACCGTCTTTCTTTCTCCCTTTCTCTCTCCTTCTCTCTCTCTCTCTCTCTCCCTCGAGCAAGCGCGCGTCGTTTCTCTGCTGCTGCAGGCACAGCGTCAAGAGGGAGGGTGGGAAGCTGCGATGCAGTCGATGTGGGCTATATAGCTTTTATATATATAAATATATAATATACCTACGCGCGTCTGCGTCGGCGGTGACGGTAAAAAATCAAGGAGCCCGCGCGACCTCAACCTGCTGCTATACTGTATATATAACTGACGCTGTGCTAATGCACCGAGATGCACCGCGAGCGTCGCGGCGGCGGTGACGAAGGCTGGCGTCCCGCTGCACCGACGCCTATTCCTATGTGTATATGAAAATCACGAGAATCTCTCTACCCGTGTTCCATTTCTTTGTTATATATTTACATGCAGCCATCCGAAGCAAATGTCAATAGTGTGTTCCATCACCAGATTGTTATATATATATATATATATATATATATATATATATATATATATATATATACACTATATAGTCACTTGATTTTGAAGCGCTTTTCTTGGATTCATTTTTTTCCTGACTCCCGCTTTTTTCGATGGGCCTTTTTATATAAGATTGGCGAGCAGATTAACGTTTGCGACGCTGTAACCACGAGGAGAGAGTATCGATTGATCTTGACTTTCAAATGCACGCGCGGATATAAATAACCGATGCACAAGATTACAGTCGCTTCAAAATTTTACTCCATACATGCGCGCGATTTATTTATAAAAATGGGGTGTATCCTCCCGTGCGGTCGGAATAAAAATCTTTTAAATAACGATATTCTAACGCATGTTTTATTCATTTTGAGCGTGATTAACATACATAAATACTCTTTCCATACCTTCTCGAACAACCAATACCCGCGCATAAATCAATTGTGAACTTTTTTTTTTAATTTATTTAAATTTTCAATATTTCAATATTATACCCACGGTCGTCTGCAAGTTTTCAACTAAGTTTTCGAAGAGGAAGGTCAGGTGATTCTAATCGGATATTTTTATCTGGCGTTGAAATTAGTTCCTTGCGTTTTTTAAGTGACAAAAGCATTAATTACTTCACATGCGAAGAAGTGCCGAAGCACGTGAAGAACTACTCTTCCTCTTTGAACGAAATCGATTTTTCTTACAATTATCATAAAATGCGAGCTATTGCTCATCCAAACTATGAGCCATTGACGAAATTTAAGCGTAAGTCATTAGGCTGTAGTAGCGCTTTTGTGTGATTCCACGTATACGTTTTAACCCGTGCTTCGACGCGAGGACGAGCATTATTGTATGGAAAAATAATTTTTTCCTGCCTTTTCGAATGCTCCTCAATACCCGCAGACATTCTCGATTACGGTTTTATGCGGTTTTGCTTTGGCAGCTCGTGGTGAACGAAACTCCTCGACAATTCAATAGAATACGGAGTAGGAGGAGCCTTGACCTATCCGTATTGCGCTTTGCAGCTGCCGTTGACGGTTCTAGTCGAGCTGATAACTATGAGTAAGAAAATATAAGTAAATATAGTAAATATAAGAAAATATAAGTCAGAAAACCTGTTCCTATACGTGCATTTGATAATTTGACTTCCAGAGGCAACTTTCCATTAAAAAAGACTTCCAAAACGTTGTTTCAGATTGACTTTTTAACTGACCAGCTCAATCATTGTCAATTTAATCGAAAACGTTCCAATAATTTTTTGAACATTTGGCCAGCTGAAGCATGTCCATTATACACTTCCAGTAAAGTATGATGGAATTCAGCAGCACTTTTGTGTTCATATTTTAAGTTGTTCAAGAAAAGCATCTCACGACACCAAGGTCGTATACCAGTACAGATGTTGACACGTTCAATGAATTATAAAGTGTTATTACTGAAGACTTAAAAAGAATTATGTACAAGAAATAATTCGGCGTCTTAGATAATAGTTATTGACTACGTATATGAACTGACATTTGCCACATTTAATATATTATTCCCGACAAAGTCCATATTTGCACATGCTTATACGATAAACATTACTGTTTCCCTTCGATTTTTCTATTCCTTTATGAGAGCCCATATAACTTACCACCATTACTAACAATAATTTTATGAGTCTTTTCGTGATATGCGCAAAAACTAAGACTTAAATTACTTACTTAAGTAAGTACATCCTAAATAATAAAAAATACCATTACCGCGTTCATAATTATTCTTCGAGATTCATGAACGAGCCTCTTTAATTTATATATGTCAGCCGAATATAATTGATATACAATCGTAAGATATCATAGCTTGAATAAATACACATTACACATGTATATACTTATTAAACGATTCTCTGTATTTCTTTAATTGATTCGGTATAGAAATAGTCCGCTCTAGGTCTATAATAGAAAAACATATTTTTCTCAATTTATGACAGGCCATTAGCACGAGCGCTCATATTTATTTTTACGAAACTGCAAATTTCCATCACTGTGGGAGACCGACGTTATATGTAAATCTACATACTCTTTAATCATATATATACATATGTATGTATTGGGATTCACACCGATGAACTTCGGCGTACGTATGCTAAACTGTTTTTTCCTGCCTTTTTTTTACGACGACCGATTTATTCTCGTACACTTGCGCCGCTCTTTCTTATGCCGAAGCGCTGCTGTATTATATATGAGCAAACGTAAACAAGTCAGTGCGCAGCTGTCAATCGAAAAGTCCTATATCCGTCGGCATCAAGGCCGTCGAGGAAACAGAAAAGGACAGTTAGGATATTTACCGATGTACTCCGATCGGCGAGTCTCCCGCTCTCTTCCGCCTGTGAATATTTTCCTTGCCGCGCGTCCACCAAGGCGAGACTCTGTATAAGCTGCATTATATGCACGCGTTACGATTTCGGGCGGCGGAGCGACGGTGCGGGCGCGCCCTCCGCCCTGCGAGCTCGTCACGCCCCGAGGACGCCGCGACGCCGTCCCATCGCAGGAGGAGCTGATTAATCGCCGAGAACAATGGAAGCGCCGCGCGCGGTATGCGTTCCCTCCGCGCCCACGCGCGCCGCCGCGCGTCTTACGTAAGGCGAGATTTCTCTGCGACCGAGACGGAGGCAGAGAGGAGGGGGACAAAGAGATCTTCGGCGTCTTTTGCAAGCTGCCCCAGCTGTGGTGCTCCCTGATCCGTGCGCGCGCGCGCGCGCGTGTGTGTGTGTGTGTGTGCTCGTTTACATGGGCCGTCGATTATGTATATAACACGCCACATTGTGCGGCCTATATAATCCATGGCACGCCTGACCTTTTTGCATAGGAATGGATTTGTATAATTCTAACCGATCATATGCGCGGTCGTGGGTGGGCGCAGCGTCCTATATAGCGATCGCGGTGTGGCCCGTAATGCGCGTTGTGCAATCGATCGATTATTTATCCGACCGTATATAAGTTTTCCGCTCGCTGAATCTGGAGACTTGTATGATGAATTGCCAGCAGGTGAAGAGAAGTGGATGACACACACGCGCGCGCGCACACGCATCTCTATATATATGCGTGTCCGATCGTCTTAATTATTATCGTGCGAGGCTGTGTGATTAGATGCGCTTTTTTGCTCCGATTAGAGCCGGCTGTATATATATATATAAATGAATTGCGTTGATATTGTTGTTGCGTAAAAGATCTGTTATGATAATTAATTGGAAGTTCTTTCATTGATAAAAATATACCGTAAAAGTTGGTCGCTTCCTTGTTGGGCGCGTTTGCTTCATTTACGCTAGAAAAATGTTAGGATAGGCATATCTAATCTAAACGTTAATATAATATTATATATAGGTACATTGATATTATTATATATTAATTAAAATCATTCAATACTCTTTAAAAGCGCTTTGCCGCAATATAGGACTATATCTATTCAACTCCTAATTAAGATACATATTAAAGATTATTTAAAAAAATTTTTATATTAGTAAAAACGTTAGATTTAACATGAATGACTCGAAGTTTTTAAAAGTTATGTAGAAACATAGTTGAAATTTATATTATGCGAAGTACTTTTTCAAAATATTCTTCAATTTTGATATCAATCTTTATATTATCAATTTTAGCACTAAATTTGTGTTCGAAGAAATATGCGTTCGTACAAATTTACATCTTTTAAGGGATATAATATTTGTATACTTGATCAATTAATCAGAGGAAGATTAGTCTCGTTGTTATTGAGAAAGGTAACGGTACGCGTTGGTCTATATTGATAATAATTTTCAATTGGAAGACTTAGTACAGAAGGTTCGCAGGATTTTTTTGTGCGAGAACTAGATTTCCAAAAATTGGATTTAAATGAATACTGGAAAAACTAGACTGTATTCTTAGTGAGAAAATTGACAATTTTTTTAAAGTTAAAGCTTAAAATAATGTCTTTCAAAGGTTTGCGCTACGGTAGATATCAGTTTTAACCCACAAATGTCTCGTGGTGCATCTAATATTATATCATTCTATCACCTATTCGTAATGAATATTTCGGACGAGTCAGCGTAAATGTAACGTCAATCTGGTAAAAGTACAAGCCAAGTAGATCCTGCGAATTGGCTGAGTTGCTGTATAGAATTTCTTTTTCTCAGCGCGTTATAGCTACGAATAATATATTCCACGCCTCTATTGACCCAACTATTGGATTTTGATATTTATGAAACTACAAGTGCGAATGCATTTGCTGGATTGTGTAAGATATATAGATGATTCGAATATAGGTCTGGGAATTGGCATTTGCGGATCGACAACTATCTAGTGTCATATTTACATAATTTTTCATCCAAAGGCCAGATTAATTACGTACAATTGATAATAATCTATACACTATTGATAATAATATGAATTTGTTAGATTATTTTAGCCTTCTATAAATAATAAAGCAAAAAATACTTGAAACTAAATATTGGACAGTATCGTAAAAGGATATAAACATATGTGTCCACTGGGTCTTATTACGATCTGCGTCTTTGCTGCCCTGCGCGGCGCAAATGATTTATGAGTTTATTGCCTAGATGCTTGATGTGTTTTTATAGGTTTTAAGTTTCTCACAAAGGCTTGCAGAGTTTTCTTTATCGAGTACTGCAGCGAGTCTTGCGTTGTCCTTTCGTTTGAACGGACGTATTTTCTTTCCTCGTTTGAAATAAAGTTCATGTTGAAAGATTATTTCGTGTATCTTTATTTTAACATTCCGCCTACTATATTTAATAAAAATTCAATAGAATTCATAATCTATTGGACTGGTAACTGAAAACCATCAAAATGGTGTGTATAATACTTATAATACATCTGAAAGACGATGCGGCTGACAAAGAAAATACAACTAATCGATCCTGCTCGATACGCTATAATAACCGCGTCCACGAAAAAACTAGCGGCTTTCGACTCTTAATGCAACAAAGGCCCACGACGCGCACGAACTTTTACCGACACCGTAACCCCATCGAGACTTCCCCGCAGCCCTCGATTAACAAAGAGCGCCCTATAACTACTCGCTCTCGGCTTCCGCCGAAACGCGCGCCGTGTTCGCCACCCTCGAGGTACATATAGATATACGTGTAGATATAATACGAGCGCGATCGTTCAGGTGCGCTCGGAGCTTCGGTCGCAGCGGCGCCCACGCGCGCGGAAGTTACCCTCCCTCCCCCCCCGCCCCTCAACCCCGAACCCACTCCGCCCAACTCCCGTTGCCTCTCGCCTCTTACTCGGCATAGTCGAGCAACGAGTCCTTCGGAATTGGCTCGAGGTCGCAGCCGGGCGCACGCGGGAATCGGGCCAAGCACGCGTGGCGCCCCCCAGCGACCCGAGGTCTCCCGTCTCTGTCGCTCTTTCTCCCATTTTCTCTATCTCTCCTAGTTTCGCTTTGTCCCGATTGTACGGGGGCTTAAATATATATATGTGTGTATATACAAACGTATGCGCTTTTCATCCCGTCCCCACTCCGCGGTCTTTATGTCGTGCGCGATGGCTAAACAGAGCGACACGGGGGCTTCGATCGCTTTTGTCGCGGATAAGATAATCGCGCGCGCGCGACACAAGGCGCGCGGCGAATTGCGCAACTTGTCGAAACGAGCGCCGGCTCGGGGTGACGGGGGAAAAGGGCAGGGGTGAAAATTTCTTCCTGCGCACCTATGCGGCGAGGCAAGTAGAGTCCTGCAGTGAAAAAAGTGTAAATATACGCGCTTATATATAGACGAGATACTAGACTCATTTTATATGCCGATCGAGAGTGACATACGAACGGCTTTGTGTGTATGCCGTGAAGCTGCTTTTTCATATCCAAATGCCGGCGGAATAAGGGCAGATGGATGGCGGGGAAGACAAACGGCTAGGCAAATGCATTTGTTAAAATTAAATTCTATATACATACAGTTACGACGGATTAGAATTCTAAGGCAAATAATGCGGCGCTTCTAGCTTGGAAATGCCCAACTAGTGAGTCAAGTAAATATAAAATAACAATATTTATACTTATGGATATAACAACGTATATAACAGTACTAAATAAATGTAAAATAATAATAATAAAATGTAAATAGCTAAGATACAATTTGCTAATAGCCATAAAAGTAGAGCGAGAACATCGTTGAGAGGAAATTCCAAAGAATAAGTATAAAAATGAAATTGTACAAGCACTCGATGAAATATGAAGCATAAATAAAACACAGGCGGTATTAAACGGAAGATTTACAGGTGACTATGGCATCGATACTATTGTCTGTACTAGTATTATAAGTATAAGTATTGCTCAAGTTTGCATTTCAGAAAAAACTCAAGTCTTTTTAGACAACGCACGTAAGCGCTTTTGTTCTATAGCTATATGCCAATTGTCAACTTGGTCTAACAGTAAAGAAAAATCGTTTAAGAGTAATGTACAGAAACTGTGTAATAATGGACAATTGACGTAGTACCTAAATTAAAATTCCTATAGAAATATAATATAAGCCGAGTCTGAAACATCTGATATATTGAAGAGTATTTTAACCGGTGCAAGTTGTAAATTCACAGAATGTACGTTTACATTGTTCTAGCTCGAACAAGAATGAAAAGAATAATAATAGCGTATTTATTTTCGTTCTGTTTTTTACAAAATTGATTCAAGCGTAATAAAAGCTAGAGATTGTAATATAAATATATATGAACTTTACTTGTAGACAACAAAATACGAAGAAAAATATACAAGTATATACGACCGTTAATAATAATGATTCCATGAAATATATGTAAATATAAAGTTCACGGACATTAGTCGAAATGCATAGTTTGCATCGTTAACTATAACACCAGATTTTTTTATTAACATCGAGAAGAATAGTCGAGGAGGTCACCAATTTTTAACCCTTACAATTTTAATTGTAGTCCGATGAATTAAGAAACTCGTGTACAATATAGAAAGCAAAGAGTTGTTCAATAAACCAAAGAAGATTCCTCAAACTCAGACGGAAGGATTACCTCGCGACAACTGAGAATAAAACTACATATCCAATTCTAATACTGAAATAATACTATCCAAATTCCAATTTTAGACGAACAAATGTTTAAATCTCAATTTTTAACGGCGACTATTTCAGCCCTACTTTTCAAGGAAAAAGATACCAGTTCGAATTGCGAAACAGGACAAGTGGCGGTGAAAATTTCATCCGCACATAATGTTATACTTAAAATCTTCACCTGAAATCAGCTTCATTGAAAATCTGATTTGGATATACTACAGTTACTCTCGGATATCAACTTGTCTTACAGCGTGATGACGAAACATGAAAAATGCATACTTTTATAATTTCATACTTTTTCACGCAGTAGCATTAGTATAGCAGAAATATCTTCGTCCGATATATGTTGATTAATTCAGAAGTAAAATTTCCTACATGACAATAGAGAGAAAGTACAACGTCCTGTCTGATTTATTTCGTAACCAAGCCCGCTATGAGTTTGAAAGAATTAAGGTGACTGTCGTCTCTCTAACGTATAGTCAATTTCAAAGGTAGGCATTATTTCAACTCCGCTATCATTGGAGAATGAATAAACGAAGGAAAATGAGTTTAATTATTTCTCAATACTCGGCTATTCAACTATAAACATTGGATAGATGATAACGATGTCGAGATATCAGAAGCGTTTTATCCACTCGCTCTCCGTCGTCCAATTCAATAATGAATGAAAACAATAATATTTTGAAATTCTTACACTGTTGCAATACTTTTGCATATACAGAGGAGTCGAACCGATTAATATCGTCGTAGGCCACATAAGAACCGTGCCGCAATTTCATAGGACTTGTATATATATGTGTGTGTATATATTATATGTACATGCCCACGTAAACGGCAGTATATGCAATCGGGTAAGGCCAAAATCGGAATGGTATTGTAAAGACAATGCGCACCGCCTCCACGAGAATGTTCGCGCAAGGCAGTGGGTCGCAGAGCAGAGAACAGCACATATCCGAGGAAATAAACCTCGTTTCACACGGAGATACCCAGCTCGTCGTGGGGTACAATTTTTTTTTATTACTGCCTCTCTCTGAATGTGTGTGTGTGTGTGTGTGTGTGTGTGTGTGTGTGTGTATCGACAGCGTTACAAGCAATTTTACGTCAAAGAAGACGCGGTCGTATCGGCAGCATGATCTATTGTCTTTCTCCGACGGATTCCTTTCCTTATTATTTTCGCTCGCTTCGTCCTCGACGTGCGGGAATCATCGTACCGCGCGCGATCTCTTTGATTACATCGCCGCGACGTCTATCGTTATAATCCAGTCCATTTTCCTTCTCTCCACCTTTGTCTCTCTCTCTCTCTCTTTAAATGTGTAGTTTATGAGCTGAACGTCAAGTTTTGTGTGTGTGTGTGTGTGTGTGTGTGTGTGTGTGTGTATGTATACACACACATATAAGTGGAAGGGTTCGGCACGGTGCGGAGAGAGCAGTGTTCGTATCTGAAATACGCGCGCGCGTGCACTTATCGATCTTGCAAAATCAGTGAGAGGGAGTTTCCAAAAAAGGAGTGCATCGATCGTCTATATACACCCAGACACGTATATATATATATATATATATATATATATATATATATATATATATATCGATTCTCATCGATCTATAATGGTGTAATTACTCAAGGATCATTGGCTATATATAAATTCGAAAAGGCTTTCAGAAAAGGAGCAGCTATTATTACGCGGACGAGGCCCACTGAGGCGTGTGCATGGGGATCGTTATATCTAAATTGTAATCTACGCGCGGTATATAATACCGGCTTTCTGCGTGTGCGCGCGCGCGCGCCTACCTGCTGCGGGCGAATCCTCCGTAGGAGCGCCTCTCGCGGAGCCAGGCCTTTAGCATTTTCTCGTTTTCAGGCAACCGCGCGTCGAAGCCCCCGCCCTCCCCCTCGCCCTTTCCTATATCGACGCATCGGTATCGCATTTCCCGCGAACAATGGGAATAACAAAATTCGCTACTCGCCGCCCCCTTCGCCGATCGGGTTTCTGCGCCCACGGCCGCGAGTATGCCTGTCTTGGCGGTGTAATTTAATGAGCAGGTAGCGGGTACAGGCCCGATAATTGATGGTAAAGTCGCGATAAAACTATGTAGAGGTATAATATAAAGAGGGGCCTAACGATTAATACCATCTTCTAATAATGTTCACGGAGAACGATAATTATACGAGCTCTTCTCTTATTTTGGCTATGGAGGAACGATCTTCCGCGCGAGAAATAATTGCAATGCTGCCCGAGTGAGTGAGAGAGCGTATTCTCAGACCACAAATATATATAAGTATCTTGCTTCATACGTTGGAGAACCATTCTATACACTGATAGCTGTGTCAGATCGATTTCTGCATGGATCACCGTAATTTTCGCTGAAAACTGGTCTTTTCCTCGACCCCACCAATCCTTTGGCCGCTTGCGTGCATAGATGCGTATGCATCTCGGTTTCTCTATTACCGTCAGTTCAATTCGTGGAAATCCGATGCTCGCACACGTGTGAAGCCCTAACGCACTCCGATGTACCCACATCGGCTGACTCACCGATGTTGTAGATACTATATACATATATGGATATATTCAGGGCTGCAATTTACCTTCAGCGAGATTCAATATGTACTCGTAAGTATACTAATTCTCACTATATATTTACTTCTCTGAAAATGAAGTACGAGAAGCAATATATATATATATATATTTATAGTCGACTCCTTCCTTTGGACCAGCGAACCGCGTGTACATGCCCTACCCTTTTGCGAAAAATCTTTTCCCCGCGATTCTGCCGCGGAGCTTGCCTCTCCGTCTGTATATATAACTGTAAAGAACTACGTCTCCTGCCCCGCTGCGGCGCGGTTCTCGGGAATCCAAGGTCGCTTGTATACATATACACACACACGTATATATATATATATATATATATATATATATATATATATATATACGCACCCGGCCCGTTCCTCGTGCATATATGGGAAAAGGGGGGATGGCGGAAAAGCGGGCAGGGTCCGCGCAACAGGGTCAGCAGCTCCGCCAGCTTCCCTCTCTCTCTCTCTTTCTCTCTCTCTCTCTCTCTCTCTCTCTGTATCTATCTCTTTATCTCCCCGGCGCGTGTGACCCGGTCACCAGCGCACCGGGTGCACAGCGCGGCGGATAGCGGCGTCGCGCCGCCGCGACCCGATTCCGCGTACACACCCCCGGGGAGAGTCTGCGCCGAGGGCCGTAACTGGGTCAGAGGCGCGGATATCGACATATCTTGGCGTACCCCCTCTTTACCCCCGCGCACGAGCGCTTGCAACCCCTGCGCAGTTCTGTGCCACCCTTCCTTCCCCCACCCCCTCCAGTTCTCTTTCGCCTTTCCACGGCTACAGCGAGTTATACACAAAGCCATTGTCTTCTGGATTGGCCACGTTCTTTGTTTGTTCTATATACATACACGCGAGAACACCGGGCGCGAGTTTTCCGGGGACTCCCCCCTCCCTTTCTTCGCCGCTCCCAAGTGCTGTACTCTACGATTACCTCGGCTTTGTCGGGGAGCTTTATTTAGTGCGCTCATTGATTATTATATATATATATATATATATATATATATATATATATATATATATATATATATATAATGGTAGGGACGCCGGACAATGAATTTCTCATCCAGTAAAATCGAATTCTTTTGTCTTGGCTCGAGGGTGATTTATATGCTTATAAATATAAATATTAAAGTGCCACGGAACTACGGTAATATTGCCAAATATAGGCGATGGTGTAATTATTACTAGCGATAGTAATTATTATGACTAGATCGAGCAGTCTTAATACATGTTGACGATGTATTTTATAAATCTCATATGCTTTCATGTTTGTCGTAACTTTTTCTCATGTGATAGATATTAGGTTTGCGTTGATGTTATAAACAGGAATGCGTGACCCCTAATACGAATATTGTTCACTCGATAAAATATCCAAGTATGTATTATGACATTATTTAAAATTAAAAACCAAGTCTACAAATACAAATAACTGATCCGTGAAGTAACTGTTTTGTCGTTGTTATTGTTGTAGTTTATATATATATATATAAATTTTTTTGTAATGACTAAAGTTATTCAATATGTGAAGATGTAAATCTAGCTTATTATCTTGATGATTGCCATTGACTCGATCGATGCAGTTCTTTTTATACTTGGAACTATAATACCAATACTCTTAAGAATAATTAAAAGATCTTAATTCTGGCCCATAGCTGCAATATACTTAAAAATTTCAAAGATAACATCATATTAAAAAGTCTCTCGACAAACTTTTTATTGAGCAATAACTCAGTTATATAGTAAGGATTTATATCAGAGAAGGGAATTAAATGGATTGTTCTCGATCAGCGGATAAAAGAGTCGTTAACGATGCCTACATAAAAATCGAAGAAACGCGAAGGAGCGAGATTAATCACTTTGCCAAATGGACCATCCAACCATTCGACTCCCTGCTAATTTCTCAGCTCCGGATTCTTCATCGGATATCGGGAACATATGAGCGGAATATACATCGTTCGGTATTTGGAGTCGACCTTGACACGCGTAAAATTAAATCATCCTCCCCCCTTTCTCATCGTTCATCGTCCACGATCTATCTTCCAGCTTCTGAAAAGCTCATGGTGTATGGGACTCTCTTGTCGCCTCGTCGGTTTAATGGATTATTTAGCTTACGCTTCTGGTCGCACGTCTAGCTGTACATTATACGATTGTGAAAATCGATTGGACTATCGCTCGATACGCGACTGGAACCATACACGATTCGTGTTCAATCTACTCCATATACCACCGTATGCAGCTAGAGCAAATTTCCCGGGCTGTGTACGCCCAGTACACGGACTTGCACTTACCGTGTACATATATACGATGTGGGCTCTATCATCTCTGCAGTGACGCCAAGGTCGTGGGTTTGCATGCATGTGTGCGTGTGCGCCTGGGCAGGAACGAGTGCTCGTTCTCTCGTGCCAAGGTCTAATCTGTTTGCGAGGCTTTCCTCCAATTCGCTCCGGCGCTTTAATAGAATTACGGCTCTTCATTTCCGGGGCTCGCCTAAAAAATTGTGGATCGACTTCCGTATGGCCATGTCATACCTTCGTTTCTATACACCATCGTACGAAGAAAGAGGGACTCGAATACAAGATCGGGGAATTTTTTGTATACATAAACCTTTGATTCGATTGCACTCCCCTTCTCTCTTTGTCACGTGTAAAAATTAATAGTTTTCTATATATATTTAAGCCTTGGGCAAAGTCGCTGTTCCATATTCGTTTTGTAGCGTTTCCTCTACGATATTTGTCTTGACTCCTAGATCTTGGCGTGCGTCCCTTTCGCGTCGCACGTGCGCGCCACCCGAAAATTCAGCGGAAGAGACAAAGAGAGGGAGAGAGAGAGAGAGAGAGAGAGAGAGAGAGAGAGAGAGAGGAGAGAGAGAGAGAGAGAGAGAGAGAGAGAGAGAGAGAGAGAGAATCTCTCCTCCCTCGGGTCATTAATAAACTTCCGACCCCGGGAAATGCGTAGAACCACCCTCCCCCTTCCAACTACTCATCCACGAGGGGAGGAGCCACGAGTTTTTCGACAATACAACGCACGCCGGTGTGCGCGCAAACACACACACGCGCGCACACATACACACACATGTATGTATATAATACGAAACATGTAGCGTTCATCATTACCTGTCATTCCGCGATGTCGCGACTCTCCCCGCGTCCTTGCGGCGCGCACGAAGGGGTCGTCGTCGATTGTACACGCGCGCGTCATCGTCGTGGATCGTCTCCCTGTGAGGCTGCGTTTTATCGACGGGTGCCCGCGCACAAACACAAGCGCACACGCGTATCTCCGCGAGAAACACAGACGCTGTACGAGCGAGAGAAGCTCGTCTGGCCGAGATCGCGGTACGACCTCGGAAGTCGCGGAGAGCGGGGGTGGGGCGGGGGAGTCCGAGGACGAGGAAGACGGGCATACAGACGGGGAGTGGGGTGACAGTTAACCCAAATATGCGGGACGGGCGAGAAGATGCGGGGTCGCGGGGAGGAGGGCAGTACCGGAGTCGAGAGTCCACGTGCGCGCGCGCGCGCGCCCGAGAATTCCCGAACAGCCACGCGGGATTTCGCGCGAGAGAGCGCGTTTTTATCTTTTCCCTACGCTGGGGATATACTCCGGGGTTCGTCCGCCTTCTTTATCTCTCGATTTATATAGATGATTGTAGTTTCTCGGGTATAGAGCGCTCGGACCAATGGCTTTTTGGATCGCATTGCGCACCGAGGGGGAAACGCTGTGGACGGGAGTACGTTCAGGATAGATAGAGCGGCTTGGCTTCAGCACTGGGTTCCGGTTCGTTCTTCGAGGATCTATTTAATATCGGATTGGTACATTTAGGCATATATATATATCTACAAAACATCAGCCAAGGCGGTTTTTTATTTTTACCGCGATAGAAGAGTTCATTAATGCAATCGTATGGATTAATTTACATATTTACTTTAAGTGCAGATTTCTATCAAAGATAGATAATGAATGTATTTTTTATTCGTTGCGCAACGAAATTTCTTTACGTACAAGTTGCTTATTTATGTAGCTTAATTCTAAATTTTGCTAACTCAATTCTTGTAACGATCGTTACAAATTTTCATCATGACACATGTATGATTTATAGAATTATTTGAAGCAGATAATGTAAAATAAGTTGATAAGATTGTTGTTCGATTGAGTTTTAAATAGTTATTTTATTTTAGAAATGAAAACGCCTTCGCGAGAATCCTTGTTTCATAAGTAAACGTGGAACTGTAATTACTTCGTAGACCAAGATTTAAAGCCTTAATTAGAGTAGTTTGTGTAACATTAAAGTAGATTTAGCGAAGAGTAAGAGTAAGTCAAAGCGTAGTATAAAACACCGTATCATTGACGCATAAATGTATAACCGAAGGATTTTGTAGTCAAACGGAATAACGTTTCATTGAATTAATTGAACTCATTCATAGATTCGTTAGTAATCCTTCAAAAATGAAAGATATTATGATTTTGCACAATGTAGTACACTACAATTGTGCAACTTTAGTCAGTGAAGTAGACACTAATGCTTATGGATAATTTTTCCAGCCTCACCTCGCTTGGGCGACAAATTGTGCATGTATCAGTCGAAAAATTCCTGCTCTACGCGCTAGGTAGATTCAATATATTACATCATCGCTCTAACCTCGTAATGGCAATTTCAATCATGGTCTTCCGTATCTCGTGGTTTAAAATAAAAGCAGTAGTCCAATAGTGTAAAATGAAATTTTTTTTTTTTAATGTACGATAAGTAATAAGCAAGTGAGTTAACTGGCACTTACAGTGAGGTAAATCTTTTACTTAAGGATGGCTAGTAAATCTATGCATAAAATCTGAATTTTAATAATTGAAATATAAATGCAAAATAGGTTAAAAATGACCGCTACACAGGGGAAAAGTTCGTCCCAAACTGGCTAACATTATAGTTTCTTGTGCGGTACGAATCTTTTCGTTTGCATTTACACACTAGAATCAACTCGGGCGCATTCACGCCAGGTTCTGAACGTCGTGGGACAGGTGTGCTTAAAATGAATACCATATCAAGTCTGTCCTTGTAAAGTGTATTACTGCTCGGGGATCTGCTATATATAAGAAACAAATATTTTTTCCTGGCAAATTTGCAATTATGTAAGCCTTCCAATGATTGCTCGATCATTGCGTTATAAGGACAGCGTTCAAATTTAAGCCCGACTGCCCACTTTGTGCGGATGGCAACGATTTTTTCTCCCGCGAAATCACGATGAAAAAGCCATCGGGCTGCGGACGCGCCTCAAAAACCACCGATCGTTTTCAACGTAGTTCCATGACCTCCTTTTATACAGTCTACGTGCATATACCATATACATCCCATATAGCGCATAATAGAGGAGCAGAGGTCGCAGTTTCACAGCGCCATCGGTTAAGGCTAATTTCAATGACACCGCAACCGGGGATGCGCGCGCAGAAAAAAAAATATATATAAATATATAGGCAATATCCATCAACCGCTCTCCCATTATATATAGGCCAGGGAACAGTACGTGCGCGCTAGAGCGTCTCGAGAAAACCGCGAATCCGTCCGTGCCATTCCTTGACATTATATATTTATATACGTATGGGAGTCTATTCGACAATAGCCCGTGAATGCACGCGCGAGCTCGTTCGCTCGTTGCCCTTGTGTGACAGGTCGCGCGTCGCGGCACCGATTTGCTATATATATATACTACGACTACCTACGCACGCATCTACATTCTATTATAATACATCGGGCGCGATATACACACACAATACCGTGCGAGAGAGAGAGTTGGCGCGTGTAATTGCGCAACGCGCACGCCGACGACGCGACGGGAGCCCGGTGTGATAAAGCCGCACACACTTATCTCGACGCTACTCCTGCATAATAAGCGATGTGGTTGTAATACATGCGCTCCCCCTCCCCCATCCTCACTATCACTCGCTCCGTTCTATAGGAACTGCGAAGGAGGAGCGGGCGCCATCAGGTGGAATGGGGCACGGAGAGACAGAGAGGAGATAGCGACGAGGGTATACAATGGGAGGGAGAGAAGGTTGAGGTCTGACTTGAGTTCGAGGTCGCGCGCGCTTTCCCACATATTATATATAACCCGCGCTGTACTAATACACGAGCGCGCGCGCGCGAGAGAGAATCGCGCGCACGCTTGGCCGGGCGGCGGGGCGGCGTACTTATTTCTGCAGGTATATAATGTACATGAACTGTACATGTATATATGGGCGCGCAACAGCGCGGCATCTCGTTTCCACACCGGGGCGATAAAGGTCGGCGATACGCCGCGCGCCGGTGGAAAAAGGCTTCGAGCACTGCTGGGCGGCGGAGGCGGGGGGGGGGGGTGGAGAAGGGGGAAAACGCGAGGCGCATCGCCCGCGCGGGGAGGATTTCTGCATTGATACGCGCTCGGGGTTCTGGGTCGCGGCTGCGGGGGCACGAAACGCGCTGGAAACGAGGCGCTTCTTTCGCGCTCGCCTCTACGTCGAAGTTTCTTCTGCGTACTGCGTACGGCGCGAATCGGCCCGAGCAATTTGGCAATGGCATACGTGCAACGGTGATCGTACTAACCTTCGGTTTTTTCGTCCGTTTCTTCTGTCTCAACGGGAATGAATGGAAATCGGCTAAGTGTGCTAATAACGGGTGGAATACTCACCGATTAATCAGTAAAAATTCCAGAATTTTCAGCCAGGGTGTTTTAAATATATGCACGGCGCAGGCCAGTGCGGAATGCATTCGCCGACTTGGTAATGAAAATTTCACAACGCTTTAGCAGCGAGCCGATTTTCACAGCTCTTTTTCATTATTTTCCCACACGTTCGTGTACAGAAGCAACTTTTTACGCCAAATACGCGAAGTAATAAATGAAACACAATAGATTTATTTTTACACATATGTTTGCTTAATACCCGGCTTTCTGAGAGTAATTATCATACAAATTCCAATTTCAATTTGTTGAATGGTTTCTTTAGAATAGAATTTTTTACACATATAAGATTTTTTCAAATAAATTATACAAGTTAAAAGTCGAAGACGCCCTTGCACGCTAGCGGTGAATGATAATTTACACCAGACTAGCCAAAGTAGCGCGTTAAATTTCCGATCGAACGATTAGGGCGATGTAAAATCTAAAGCAACCTTGTGATCAGTAGTAACAGGCGACTCCTGCAATCCTAAATGCAGAAAGAAATTTAACGCACGATACTTTCAGAAAAAGAATTCTCATTAACCGAAGACATTATAACACTTCCAGACTTTTTTATTTAATGTTTTCTCAGAATTAAAACAGTGTTGATTGTTTTATACAAGCATCGAAGGATTGTACTTCTGCCCATAGTTGCCCAGAATTAGGCCATCCTTTTCTATTTGTTCGTCAATCCAGGAGGTCAATTATAGGGCAAATTATACAGACTGAATTTTTTTCTCTACTTAATGCTTGTTTCAAATGTCTAATTTGGACTCGTTTTAACATCGCTTTTAACTTTCAACTAAAAATAATATTATTGCTATTTTTCTTATGTTATTCAAATTACATCTTATTACAATGCTATTTATTCTTAGACCCGTGGTCATTACCGTTTATCTTCCTTTTGGCGATTCATATTCTCACGTATAGTTTAAATATCTGGTCATAGATATAACACACCTGCGCGCCTGGTAAATCTTTTATGAGGGGAAAACGCGCCGCTTAAATGCGCACGGGCGCGCCATCTCGGGCGCGCGCGCACACACACGCACACAAATTAAAAATATAAGAAAAGTATATATATATATATATATATATATATATATATATATATATATACTTACGTATGAGAAGATAGGTCGGTAAATCGTGCACTCGGCCTGATATTGCGATACCTGTGCGCGCTTTTACGACGAGCGATATTGTCAAGAAGAGGTGGGGGGGGGGATAGCCTATGGGAACCTCCTTTTGTTATAACGATCGCGGGCCGGGCCAGGCTGCGCCGCATTCGATATGATTGTTCTCGGCCGTTGTGTGTCCAGGGCTTTATAATACGCAGTCCCGCGAGTACATTTATATTATATATAACTTGCCGCGGGAAAAGCCCGAATTTTCGTACATTGTGTGGTCCGCGGGTGACCTCGAAACTAAATCCTGCTGTATAAGTTGCATATGTGTGTGCACGTATATATACTTAACAGTCTCGGAGGAGAATATCGGCTGCCTTCCTCGAACTTCTCGGAAAGTTTGACCTTACGCGGACACAGATAAAACCCACTGGGAAAAAAATAAGCGATACATATTCGGAATTCGTCTGAGATGTTGAAAAGGAAGTGTTTATTCTTATATTCACATATTGAAATTAATGCGTACATTAATTTTTCAAATTTCTTTTGCAATATTTTAAAAAAAGTAAAAATCGCTTCAATTCATGAATTCGACACGCGCCTTTTATTAAATAACGCATTTTCAATCTCAGAAATTTATTATCCGTTGTCTAAAATATTATTATAACATATTTATTCTACTATACATCTGCTGTGGTTTGAAGATGAACGATGCATTTTATAATTTTTTATTAAAATATAAATGGAATAATATAATTTCTTTAAATTCTTATAGTGACAATATTATTCAATTATAGTGACTGCAATATTTATTTTCCAATGTATTGAATTGGTCATATTCTGATATAGATGCTATTACCAAATCTTACTTATATTGTCGACACCCCACGTTTCGAGCATATGCTAAAATATTATGTGCTAAGTGACACTTTACGCTTTACAGATGTGGCAGAAGAGACTGCGAATTGTCAAAGTCGATTCCCACGCTGTCGTAGAATAATTTTCCACGATGGGTGTGCATCAGTTTATCTTTATATGGACATTTAACAACGCGAAAAGTTGGTGATTTAAGTAGGTGATTAAAGGGGGTTACAGCGTACATATAATGCGCATGAATATGGTACATTCTGCTAATTTTTCCTAATCAATTGTTTGAGTTTATTTATACTCGAATAAGATTGAATTAATTTATACTCGTGAGTTGGAAAAATTTCAAGCGCGAGAATGAAGTGTTTTGCGAACTCAGGAGCTTGCGCAAAATAAACAGTAGCTACAATAGTAGAAATGTACTATTTAACTTTTATATGAAATTTTGGAGCAATGATTTAATCAATTTAATCCTATGGATATTTCAGAATAATATTTTCGTGCAAATATTAAAGGTATACCATTACACGTATTTAAATTTTATGGTCGTTCAATACGTATAGATATTTGAATGACCGTTAAAGATTTGTTGAGGTATAGTTAAAAAATTTTTAATTTTTTTTGTAATTTATACCGATGTAATACATGTATTTTCTTTATTTTATTATAATATTACTGTTCAGTCTATGGATTCATTTCCTGGCATTTATGTCTGTTTAAACAATCGAATGTTACAGGCTGTACATTATATCCGTAATTGTTCATAAATTAATCGGGACTTATTCGCTTTTACTTTTGTGCTAATGCCTACACCCACACGTGCCAGTTATCCAGAAGTTATGATATTTTCACTGGCCAACGCGAAAAATGTTCCTCTCCATATATTTAAGGACCGTGGGTCGGAGATAAATAGGATACACACAAGCCCAAACGGTCTACCCACAATTCTCCTATATATAACGATCCCACGTAGGCGCTCGCGTGAAAAATCTCAATTTATTTTTCACCCAACACACACACACACACACACACACACACACACACACACACACACACACACACACACACACAGAGAGAGAAAGAAAGAGAAAGAGCGACGGGGGGTAAACAAGCGAAGGAGCTTCTTTATAGACTCAGAAGATCGCGAAAAAGCCGATCGTTCGCGCGAGTTTTACGAGGCGCGTCCGATGCCCGCGCGAAGAAACTCCTGTGTGCGCGAAAACCGCTCTCACTGCTTCTATCTCCCCCCCCCCCCCACCTCACTCTTTCTCTCTCGTGACCGTGGGATAGAGTAGATTATACTACTGTATATACAGTGCACAACAGAAGTGCACCGCGGCTGGTTCTGCCTCTCGGTTCTCGTTTTTTTCCCCCCTAGCTCCTGATGCAAGGTCAGGCTATTGAGCGGCGCAGCACCAACGAACGGGAATAATAAACATTTCTCGCGGGAGCATTGCGCCTTTTTGAGAGAAAGAGGGAGTGGTTAGGGGAATGTCAGTTCTCTACTCTCCTCTTTGTATCCTGGTGACGATGAACGAGAGGTCTTGCTACGGCATTGGTCTGCTGGTTGTAAAATTAAGGACAACTTTAGTGGGTTTTTAGAAATGATCTTTTTTAGGCTTTTTATAAATGAACCCTTACTATGGTACTGGAGAATCGATATTAGATTAGAAGACCTTTAATTAATATTTAGGCGTGTCAATAGTGATAATCGCACGTTATGGAATTGACGTTTTTATTTATTATCATACGCGTGTGTCAAAGCTCTTACGTAAGAAACGAAGTTCACAAATAAAAGTGTGTAAAAGGCATAGTCTCACGTGAATATTTTGTTCTTATATATATAAATATACATATATATATATATATATAACATATTTTTCGTTTAGCGAAACTAAAATTTAAAATCAATTATAAGAAAAAGATAAATAATTTTAATGATAAAACTAGAATCCATTATATACATAGATTTTGTGTTGGATTATTCATGAATAAGCAAATATTAATTATAGTATAGAGTCTATAGCGACAATAATTTGATAACAAGCCAGCTTGCAACTTCAGGTTACGCGTTGATATTAATGTTTAATAACCTCTGTAATTAAATAACGTTTCGAAGTCTATACGCGAGAGAATCGATCGAGTTTATTTTCAAGCCACAACAGGTATATACTATACAGGTATCTATATATCCGAGCATTACCCAAGGTAATGCTTGGTAAAACTTTTTTTAAAGTCAGCGTTCTTATTGTGAAATACTCCGAAAATCACGCTAAACAAATGCGATTTCACACGAGCGTTAGGGTATCAATCATTCTCCTCCTTGGCGCACACATATCCACTCGCAGCGATTCGCGCGAATCTCGCGTCTATATATCGTCAGCTAATAAGTAAGTTTGCGTCGCGCACAGTTCCCAATGACCGCTTACCAACGGCATATGTGCATTTGTAAATATGCAAAAACTCGGCTTCTTCTCTCGTAAACATAAAGAAAAACACGGCCGATGATGCTGATTATGTGCATTCAAATTGCCGGGATTAACCCTGCCCGGAGCGTGCAGTCGTGGGCACATATCAGCCATGAATGGACCGACCGAGACGTGTAAATGAAAAAAAATAATTTTAAACGCATATCAGGATACGTGGACTTTGATCGAAATCCGCATATACGTGTGCATATGCGACTGACGTCTTATCTAAATTTTAGTTTTATAATCCGTGCAATGAGCGATCGGCCTTACTTTAGATATATATATACATACACATACACGGGCGACACCTGTCTACTACCTCGCAGGTATACTACCTTGCTGCATTCTGTCAGCGCGAAATCGCAAAAGAGACATGTAGGTATATGTAAAAAATACACGGACGGACTTACTCGCGTATCTCCCGGAGCTAATCGAAAAGGAGGCAAGGTTCCTCGCGGCGAATGTGTGTGCGCTCGCGCGTGGATGCGCGCGTGCGTGTCTATATATGTGAGGTACGAACGAAGGGGAGAGGCAAAAAAATTGCGAGAACTCCGTCGAGCGAGCGCCCCCTGCTGCGCGCGAGGCAAATGCATGCGACAGCAGCAGCAGCAGCAGCAGTGGAGTGGACTGCAGCGAGCGCCGTTAGGGACGAGGGAGGGGCAAATAAAATAAAAGGGGGAGAGCGAATCGGCCGGATCGGTCGTCAGAAATCGGCCAAGTGCAAAAATCGACGGGACGTGAATCAGCGCCCGGGATGGCGGAGGAGGTAACGGCGGGAACGTGGGGGGGGGGGCTCCGTTGCTCCGCTTCTTCGCTCTCTCTCTCTTCCTTGCGATTTCATACCTATATATGCATATATATGTATACGCACGACTCGGTTCGCGGGCTATTTAATGGCGCGCTCGTCAAAGTCAGTGACTCGCGGCCGGGCCAAACGAGCGAAACAACAACCCCCCTCCCTTCCTATCCTTTCTTGCGCTCGCGCTTAGAGAGAGGGAGAGAGAAGTAAGACCATCAGGAGGGGCAACAGGTACGGAGGAGGACAATGCTCTCTGCCAAGGATATCCACTCGACCTGCCACATCTACATGCCTTTTCATCTCTCTCTCTCTCTCTCTCTCCCCTGTGCTTCGATCTTCCTTTTTCCTCTGCACGCGCGCATCGCCTTCGTCGGATTGTGAATAGTCGCATATATATATATGTATATATAATGTATATATGACTCGCAGAAACCGGCCGTGTCCGCTTCCAATTCGCGATGCATCTTATGCACCAGTCGAGGTTCGGTTTAGGCTGTATACGAAATTTTTGGGTTCGGTACAGGCGCAACGATCTCCGCAAGAGGTAAAATTTTTCATGAATAGACATATTTACGACGGGCACGGAGAAATAAAAAGAGAAAGGAATATAGTCAGCCCGAAAGAAGCGAAGCTGCGATACGTGGCGAATAACCGGATTTTCCGCCTGTACTGCTGTGACGAGGCGATGCATATAATACATGTGCAGTCTATGCCTGCATCCGCGCGCGCGCGCGCGATGCGTATGGATACAGTAAGAGAGCGTTCGACAAAATCGAAAGGAATAAAGAAAGGGAGGAATAACAGCCTGGCGCCACCTGTTGGAAATACGGTCAAGCTCAAGGGTCGAGGCGCGCGAGCGACCGAGACCCGCCGCGCGTGCGCGCATCGCGGCGGATAAATGCCCGACCAGAGTAGAGCGCGCGGTGTACGCGAGATGGCGGGCGCTGTACCCTCCAAACTGCAACCTTTATAAATAAATATACAAGTCATATTGTAACACCTTATCGTCTTATTCTTCTCATTCGCTCTTTTTTGTTAATTTCGATAATGTATATACGTCTTCGTCGCCGGGTTGAGCGTTCCCAAAAAAATTGAATGAATCTACATATATCAGAATATAGGTGTATGTCCGTAATAAAGCGAATTTAAAATAATATATTAACTACTTGTGAAGATTAGAAAATACCTATTACATTCACCTAATTTACATGTACGTATTTTGTATATATGCGTGCGTACAGTAGTTGCCGGGCTGCAATATAGTAGTGTAGTTATATGTATTTATACTCTCGAGCCTCGGGAGCACTGTTATCGATCCGGCATTTAATTCTTACGCGCGAGTGCAGCATGGAAAGCTTTTATATATATATATGCTGGCATATTACATGTATGAACACGACATTGAATATTCTTATTGAGAATCCACGTAACCAAAATGAAGAAATTTAAACAACTTATACGAAAATGCGAAGCCGTTTAAATTACGAAATACACACACACACACACACACACACACACACACACACACATGCACCGAAAAAAGAAACGCGATGAAATGCAGTCGGACCATAGGCACGGATCGTCGGTATTATAATGCAGACAGTGAGAGATGCGAAAGACCTTCGCTCTCGTCGCGGCGATTTGGGTCAGAGGAGCGCTGCTGCACTGCACATTCGCGCGCGAGCTACAATGCATCTCTTACTCTCCCTCTCTCTCTCATTTTCTCGGCGCGCGCGACACCGATAGCGCCCGCGCGCGGCTCTCGCGACGATAAGCGGACGCCCGGGGAGCGAGTATTATATAGTGAGCGACTATATACCAGTGCGTCCGATTACAAAGCAACGACCTACATCGGGCGATATATATATATATATATATATATATATATATATATATATATATTCGTTGCAGCGCGTGCAAGATGCAGTGGCGGATTAAGTAATAGGGCCTTGTGGGGTACTAGAACACAGGGCCATGCGTTTCGCAGAAATCAGGTAGCCCACGAGCTGGGAAGTTTTTATGGAAGAAGGTGCATAGTCGGAAATAGCCGATCCGTTTCATTTATCTATAAAAAAATTCTTCTTTACTTTGAAAAATTAAAAGATCAATATGTTAATTCTTTCTCGATAAAAATTTATATATTTAATATTGATACTTTCTCGGCATAATTATGCTAGTTCGCAATAACCCGAGATATAACCCAATCGATTTTTATGATTATATAGTGCAGCTGTTATTATTTATGCTCATTTATTTACTTGCAATTGTAAAATAGTTTCATTCTGATCAATTTTTTAAAGAAAATTTTTAAATTTAAATAGTATGAATAGGTATGGTGCAGTAATTTAATTTCTTCCAAAACGTGATTTTATTTTCTGATTTTTATATTCACGAGCCCTCCCTATTAATCAAGAATCTGTATTATTTAATGGTTTATTATGATTTTTATAATAATTCTCTAATACTGATAATTATCTATTTTTTCAATGATTCGAATACAGAATTCACAATACCTCTTCATGTATATAATTTACAATATGGCTAAGAACCTTAAAATTTTTACGTTTTAATTTCAGTTTTTTTCACTAAGCATACAAATAATTTGCATACACCAGCAAAAATTTTTTTTTTTAATAGGTACATATATTTTTTTAATTTATGTTGGCTTATTAACTATATTAATTATTATACACTATATTCAGAAAATTCATTTTTACATCAAGTTACTTTATAAATTTTTAGTTGATTTTCAGGACTTTAGCTTAATTATAATTTAGTTTACTAATTCGATATTCATGCCCGACCCTCTTCTCATTGACTAATTCCACACTTCTTATAGTTTATCCATTCCAATGCTCTTGGTGCACACGAAACTATCAGCTAGAAGAAGCTATGGATGACAAAGTGAATTTACTATACGAATAAAATATCACATGCAGATTGCACAATGATAAGTTTATTCAAGAAAGAAGCAGTAATATTAGACTAAAATTAAGGAGATTATAGTAGCATCGATTAAAATTTTAAATTTAAGCACGGGCTTACTATTTCGTAGACATAATAAATAATTGATGCAACGAACAATGGAAATTACTTACGCTTGATAGAACTAATTGTTATTTATGATTTTTTTTTGTAATAGCAAGGATCTGACGCATATAGGATAGAAAATTCTTTTCATAATTTACTCTAATTTATTCAACGTTTTCCTTACTATAAAAGACGGGACTGATGAGAAGCTCCGTCTATTTCAGCGCATAGGGTCTCACAAACATTTAATCCGACGCTTACACGATGTACATAAATGTGCGCGCGAACGCGAGTTTTGCCGATGCGTGCGCGCAACGTTCTATAAGAGGTACACACACACACACACACACACACACACACACACACACACACACACACACACACACACACACACACACACACACACACACACACACACACACACACACACACACACACACACACACACACACACACACACACCACACACACACACACACACACACACACACACACACATATATATATATATATATATTCTTATATGTAACATGCGCTCTCACTAGAAGCCTTATAAGATATATTATAATCTAGTGTGTGCGCACGTGAGCTACTGCGCGGCATTATAGGCAAATATACACTTACTATACTGTTTACATATATACATATATACATACATACATATATATATATATATATATATATATATATATATATATATATATATATATATGGATTCTATGTAAGTATGCTCTAAGCTATAGTTCGTTCAACGAAGAATATCGCTTATACATAAGTTGAGACACAACTTCATTGTGCATTATTCGTACTTTTGTCATTTATGAACGTATTTCGTTTTTGAATTCATATATATATATATATATATATATATATATATATATATATATATATATATATATATATATAGGCCAGAAGAGAATCGGTATGATAAGCAGGGAAATTCAATTATTATGCATTTTGGCAAGCTGCGACGCGCTCTTCGTTATTGATATCTGTGACACCCTTTATATACACTGCGTTTCTGAGGAATGGAAAAGAAAAAATATACTTAAAAGTTCATATGAATTTTTGATAGTTATAGGTATTGTTCTTTTACTATGTGTCAATGTCGATTGGCCAATGGTAAGGCTGAAAAATTAGCGGTGATCTTTTTTTTTGTACGATATTTCGGACCCAAAGAGCGTGTAAAGCTCTATTAGCTTCTTGAGTATTCGAAAGTATGTTATTTTCTTTTTTTTCTGTTAAACAATGTAGGTAAAGTCAATTTATTTTGTTACGTGTCCAGTTTATGTATACCCCTCTGGGGCTGTCGAAGTGTACCGGTTTGGGTTTTAGCAAGATAAATTACTAAAAATGCCCCCTGACTTTTACACGCAACTGTTGCGTTTCGATTGGGAAAGGTTACACATAGATCGCAAGTTTCGGTGATGCGGAGTGTACGTATGTACATACATGTATAAGAAGACGATCGACGTCGATGAGAATAGATATGGTTGGCCGGATGAACTTGTTCAGAATGGCCAACCGACGAATTATGTATCGTATGCAATTTTTTTGTTTAATGCGTGATCTAATGGATGCTGTACGTGTCTAGTATACATACCATATGCATCGATAAGGCACGACGATAAGGTTCGCTGTGAATTGCAAAGTTGAAAACAATAGAATCATGCCACAGTTATAGCAGGTAGATCAATGTGTATTTTAAAATTTTACACTTTTTTCATAAAGTTCCTTAAATTTCGTGACTTCGAATCTATGCTAATCTTAGTTTTTAAGATACCGTTGAAATGATACTTTAAAATATATTGGTTGATAACAATGATTTGACCAAACGTTAGAAGGAGGCTACTGGGACCAATTAACCGAGGCTTCAAAGTTAATGAACAAAGCTCAAAGTTAAGGAACTTCAGCTCATTAATAAAAATATAATTAATTATATTATTTTATTTTAACAAGTACCATATTTTCTAGATTATTATTTTGTTGGATGCCTCGATTATATATTGCGAAATACCAATGAAGAATGTTCGACGCTATGCCATTAATAATTTCGGTATAAGAACATAAACAATGTTAAAATAATGTCAAATAATGTCAAAACCTAAAAAAACGTGCCACAAATTTCTCGTTTTATAAGAGGCCTCTCGCCGGCTTAATGCCCGAGGCCCTTCTATGCTCGTCGTGGAGGCCCTGCCCACATGGCAACTTAATTTTTACCATTTTTTCCTCATAGCTGCCGCCGTTCTCCTACACGTAATACCTCTAAATAACGACGCATTACGCTTATTCGTGCACTTACTCGATGCATAAATACGCGGAACAACGACGTAGGTGGAAAGCGCTGAGCGAACGATTCTCTGCAATTAAGCCGTGTTTATGGGAAAATCCTTTCTCTCGCGACGCTGCCGCACCCATCCCCGTCATAGAATTTTAGCCATATATATATACGCAAGTCGTGTCGCCGTGATTGCTTTGCTCGCCCCACGCGCCCCCTCGCAGATTTTCGCCTTCCGGCCATGCACAAATCCGGGATTTTTTCACCCCTCCGAGGCTTACTTATTCATTAGCATTCCAGCGAAATATACGCGTACGTACAACGGAGTCACCGCCCTGTCACCACCCCCAATACCGCAGAGGGCGCGCGAGAACGTCTACGAGCGCACACGCGGAAACGCCCGTCGTGAAAGCGCATCCCTTCGTGAATAGGGCGCGGAGTGCCTCCTTATACCTAGGCAGGAGGAGCGGTGGGACGAGGTGCATACGTATAAAGAATAAAGAAGACCGATCGTGCAACGAGGGCCCGGGCACTGATAACCGTGCTACCGAGTCGCGGCGATAAGCGTCTATATTAATGTGGGCAGAGGAGAGGGGGCGGGGCGGCGTCCCGGAGTAATTGGCCGTAACGGGCCTCGCGCGCCCGGCAGGGTGCGGTCAGCGTCGGCGGTCAGCGCGTTGTTCGTCTGGGAAAAGCAGCCCGAACGTTGTATTACACATATGCAGCGCGGCGGTTCTGTGCGGTATGGGAGGATGAGGAGCTCGTAGAGCGATAGAGATGGCGAACGAGATATAAATAAATAGGTAGATAGGTAGAGAAATGTATATTCAGCGAGGAATAGAGAGAGAGAGAGAGCGAGAGGGGGGTAGAGAAAGATAGAGGAAGAAGTAACAAGCGAGATGCTCTCGCTCGTCGTTCTCAGTCTGCTCCGCGGCACGGGCGCCGATAACAGCCGATAAGCCGCCGAGCGGACACGGAGCACGCGGGTGCAGCAGTAGCTCCTATCACTTACTTTCTCCCTCTCTCCCTCTCTCTCTCTCTCTCTCTCTCTCCCTCTCTCTCCTTCTCCCCTTCTTATGTATATATATACACACACACACGATCTACTCTCGCTATATATATAGCGATGATACAATCACTCTGCTAACTTGCTATGTATAATATACGTAACGTAGGAATCACGCCCATACAGAACTACATTTCCGTTATATATTGTGCTCTCGCCCCGTCGGCGCGCTCGGCCCGATGATTATTTTCGCGCCTCGCTTCACGCCCCGCGATACCGTGCATTATACTATTATCTATTATAGAGGCTGTTTTGGCGCTCGCGAGCTGCAGATTCCTCGATAGCGAGACGTGGCTGCTGCATTTCAATAGCGAGTGTTACTGCTCTTTTCCTTCCAATTCAACGAGGTTTTCGCAATTTGGTGGTTCTTTTTGACACCTTTATGTAGATAACTATGCAGCATTCCTCAGCACTCGTTCAAGTGAAGGGAGAGAGAATAACAAGGCGATTAATTAAAATTTCGCTTATTTGCATTTGCGACGTCTAAGCACAGCTTAATAAATCTATAACGGCATCTTTGATATATTATAATTTCGTAATAAATTATGCAAATGTAATTTCTGGCGGAAATCGTTGTATAAATTAATAAAACGTAGAGGATAAGATTTACCGTGATATACCTTCTATACTTCTACATTTGATTCGATATATATTATATTTGATACCATATGCATATTGCGATTAAAGTGCAAATACTGAGCACAAATATAGTGTAGTTTATGTATCGAGAATGAACTATACGGTGTCCACAACGATCATAATAAGACCTTAATGAGGAGCTGGATCATTATTTTTTATAAACAAGTAAGAAATTGTCCTTTTGTAGGGGAGTCAATATGCAAAATCGAGGTTTAGGGACTTAAAATTACTGGTAAATATTACACTAATATATACATATACATATGATCTAAAGTTATGTACAATGGGATTTGCACATAATACTAGCGTGATGATAATTTCAATTGTTTTACTTGTGAGTTTCTTTTACTAGGTCAACGGTTTTATGCAAGAAAAATCTGAATAATCTTTCTAAAAATCTTGCTAAGGATATTAAAATATTTTTCCAACCGATATTTTCGTACGACGAAGTATTTCTTCCCTTCAAACTATGTAAGATTTCCTCCGCTCGACAGGGGGACCGCGGACAATGAAAACGGGGGAGATTATCCAGGAACTTCCACTATGCCTCGATGAAAGAAAAAGGAGAAGGGAGCCCGTGGGCCACTATACATACATAACCTTCTCCGGCGCACTATCAAAGAACAACCGAGTCATCCCCCGTGCACCGCTAAGAGCACGAAACGTAGACGAAGAAATCGTTAAAACGCCGGCAGTCCCGGCCGTCGCCGACGCTCTATCAAAGTGCGCGCGCGCGCGCGCGTGTGTGTGTGTGTGTGTATCGCGCGCCGAAGCCCGATATGGGTCGCGGAGAGCTCGCGCAACCATTGCGCGCACGGCTGCGCGCGGGGCTGTCGAGGGGCGCAGGAGGGAGAGGAAGCGGCGGCGGCGGCGGCGGCGGCGCTGCAGGTACATAATGTAAAAAAGAACACGGGCGTGCGGGCAAAAAGCGAGAGACACGTGCCGCCGATGGCCCGCATCGTCGCGCGATACGCGCGGACAACATCGCGGTCTCGCTTACGAAACGCGATAATATACCATATGTATATATATATATATATATATATATATATATATATATATATATGTATATTTATATAGATCTGATATCTGTCTGCGTGCATTATATATGTGCGCGAGTCTAAAAATATACCCAAACGGTGTAACAATGCACCCCCGATCGCTCACACGCGCGAAGATTCGTCGGTATTGTGTATTTTTTGACCGAGCCATCCCCCCCCCCCCTCTTCCCCGGCTTGCCGCTGACGGATAGACCGGGGAAGGTTTTATAAGGTTTTATAGTTTTGGAAATGCCCAAGGTCGATGTATAATGTATATGTATATATCTATATCTATATATATATATATATATATATATATATATATATATATATATATATGGGCAATTTTCACGGCTCTGCACTCGATGTATTATATGTTTTTCGAACGGCACTGTGTCGCGCGCGATCGCACGCTGCTTAATCGGGAAGGAGGGACAGGTGGTGGCGCGATTTCTGTAACGCGCGAGTTTTTTTTTCCTAGCCCCTCTCTATCTCTTCCTCTCTCTCTCTCTCTCTCTCTCTCTCTCTCTCTCTCTCTCTGTCGGCTACAGAGTATTTGTCCACCGAGCCACGAGGAAAAAGAAGAAAAAGCCGTACATTCATAACGTAAGAAAGAACGAAACGTTTGTCGCGGGGACCGGTGGTGAAGAAAAAGAGAGCGCATTTTATTCAGGCACATTTATTACATTTGGACCTCCCGTGTTTATACGGACGGATGTGCCGATAATGTAGGCGGTGAAAATTTTCCATCGAGAAAAAAGGGGACGAAAACGTACGGATCTATATATTATATAGCTGTTTTATCGATTTTACCTTGCTAGACAAAGGTGTATATGATATTTACGTTTAAAATCCATATAAAAAGTGAATAATCCAGAGAGGTGTGGTTGTTTTTTTAGCGCAGAGCCTGAAATCTCCACAAAAATTTACCTTTTTGAAATAAATTCTCTTGACGATTCGCAGATCCCTTTCCGTATTCCGTAACTAAATAACCTGCACAGAAATTGGGAAGCATTTTTCCATACGCCGTACGATCGATCGAAAACGTTTCATATATATATATATACACCATTGTCTGAAAGCATAATTTTACCTCGCACAGTTCTTTGCCGGCGAGCTACGATAATTTTCTTATATACTTTCGACAGGTCGCAGATCGATGATCGGTGAATACCACATATGTATATACTTATACTTGCCTCACCCCCATCTCCCTGCGTTTACGAAAATCGCTTTTTGTTTCGCTTTACATACTTTCACGCACGTCTAGACGGGTAAAAAAATTAATTGTTTATTATTGCTTATTAATGCCAATTCCTTTCTCAACGATATGGTTGCAGGTCTTCTTTTGCTATAGAGTCCATGAAATAATAATCGAACGCGCTGGATTTTCCTGGCGAAGCCACCCCACGTATATACGTCGATCGCTTATAGAGGTGTACAGTTGTCTGTGAGTTGTATTCAAGGCATATTATGTATCCCTCGTTTGTCATAGCATATTTCAGAGCGCAATCCGTCATTGGTAGCGACGTAAGAATGAATTATTGACAAGGAAAATATCTTTCAGGGTACATCGAGACTGAGAGAGAGAGAGAGAGAGAGAGAGAGAGAGAGAGAGAGAGAGAGAGAGGCTAATGGTCGCATGGTGCTCGACACATTGATTAGAAAAATACAAAGACAACAAGTATTATATATAATAAAGCTTCTATAACGCTTAAAAATGTAGAATAAAATTATATTAAAAATGAAATAATCATAATACTAGAAAATAATGATCATATCGATTATTACAGATTACGTTAAGCCATTACAATATGAAATTAAAAATTCTTTCATCTTTCATTCATGAACGAATATCGCAGATACACTATCCTTTTTAAAACGGAGAACACTAACATGACATATAGAAAGGTGTGCGGTCCTAAATAATTTCCAAATCTATAATAGTCTATAAAAGTCTAGTAATATAAAGTCTAACGCAAATATCGTTTTTTTTTCTTCCTGAAAGAAGATTATTGTAGATGTACTCTCTCGTATAACGTTTCGATATGAAGGCGAATAAAACAAACGTCTCTTGTTTATTTCAGAGAGAATATGGGAGAATGTTCATTTGATGTGGATTGATTTCCTCAGATTAAGAACAAATCGTATGGCAATAATCTTACAAAAGAACAATTTTAGGGAACTCGGTAGATAAATCCAGAAGTAATCCTACAAATTAGTCTAAACGAGGAAATACGAGAGCCTTTATGGATAAATATCTGGAAGTAATCGAAAGAGCTCGCTGACAACTATATGGAAGACATTAATAAAATAATTTTCTTATGATTTGTGGCTTTCCCAATTAGAGCGTTCAGTTTTTTGTAAAGGCAGGATTGTGATTATGAATTAAAAAAAATACATATTGGATGCCCAAGTTGGTTTCACCGACATTATATTTAAAATCTCCTCCCGTCACGAAACGTGTCACACGACCCAGTGCTGCGCTTGTGCCATTGAGCCGACCACGTGTCACTTGAGTATAGATTGGAAGATCATCCGAATAAAATTCTTGTTCGTTATGTAAGGAATCGATGTAAATATAGAAAATTAACGGGCATGGAATTCATCGACGCACCCCTTATGTAGCGTACGAGTTTGCGTCTGTGCATTAATGATTTTGTTTTATCCGAGCGATAGATCGATCGTCCAAATAACAGATTGCTTCCTATCTGAAGGGAGGGTTCATGAATAGCCTCGAATGCCGTGCTCGAATCGAACATGAAAAGCATAGCGAAGCGTGCTTCTTCTCCAAGCTTATGCGTTGTCTTTGCTTGTGTCATCAGTTTGAATTAATTGGACGAGGCAGTTTTCATCGATTGGGAGAGATAGAGAAGGGCAGAGAAGGAGAAGAATTTGTGCTCGGCAGCGTTTCATTCACTGGATGCTGGGCGAAATAGAACAACAAAGTAGTTTTTCCCGTTCTCCAAAGCGAGACTCTCCCGCTTCCATGTTCGTACACGCACGTCACGCGCGCGTATATCTATATAAAAGGGTGGTTGTATACAGGATGCGGCCAAGTCGCCAATGCGCAGCGGCCCCTCCTTGGGAATCACGGGAGCGGCGAGCGCAGTAACGTCGACGACTCGCCTTATGGGGAAAGTAGGGAAGGAGGTGAAAGAGAGCGACGGGAGCAGCGAAAAGAAAAGACATTCCGCTCTCGTCGTTTCCGGATGCGAGTATACGCTCCCCCAATTTTCTCCGCGACGAGCTTCTACCGCCGTTTGTAGGTTTCCCTCCTTCCCTCCTCCTCCTCCTCCTCCTCCTCCTGTGCTTACTCTGTGGGAGAGATTGAATTATTAATTGCATCGGTTAGGAAGAAATTTACGTGCCGTATGCCTGCCCCATTTTTTCTCTTCCTCGTTTATCAACCGGATCGATGAGTATCGAGATTACTTTCTTTGCTATGGTTGCGGTTCAACTGCCTCACGGGATATCGTTTCGTAATAACGTCGTTTGTATCGCAAGAACTAACCTGCATTCAGTACTTGTATATATAGATAGATTCCGTCAACAACTCACTCAGAGAAATCGAAAATTGAATGCTAGGTTGCTGGGAGGGGGGATTTGGGGAAATAGAGGATCTTCGAAAGTGAATAAATAAGCAATGAATAGTGCGGTGGAAATGAGAAACAGTATTATTTGACTTGATTTATTTGACTTAACAATAACTGACCGTTCTTGTATGCAGGCTGCATTGTAAAATCGGAACTGCTAAGGAATGTAAGAGTTTTCATCTGGTGCAGGGTCTGTATAAAATCGTACGAGTTTTGGAATTATATATAGAGTAACTGATTTCGGTTCGGTTTATTAGCAAGAAGTTCAGCATAATTAGTTGTCGGAAATTCGACTTTTTGCTAGATATATGAATAGTTTTATAAAAATAAATTAACATGACCAGACCAAAGGTGGAAAAAATGGCTTAAATGCATTTTTTCAAAGCTGGAGTAACGTAATACATAAATTTCAATAAATATTGGAACTTTTATCGAAAGCTATGAAAAAATGGATAATGGAGTATCTTTGACATAATAACTGAGTAATTTTTCTATAACCTTTGCGTGATTAATATACATTTTTTCAAATCGTTACATTACTATAAAGTTATAACGTCCAGTTATACTATACTTTGTTAAAAAAAATTTCCGAATGGTGAATAATTTCTAGTTGGCTTCTGCAAACAGTTAATAAAGTGACTAATTTACCGATTACATCAAATTCGTTCTGTAATTAAAAAAAAGAAATAAATAAGAAGAAAAAGTAGTCTTTATGGTAATAATTTTCTAATACTGGTAAGTGTGGTACATAAATTACAAACTAAAACTTTTCAATCCTCTTGTATTTCCATTTTTAGTTACCGTACGTAACGTTAAACTTTATAATATTACATTCAAGCCTGAAGTTGATCAAGTTAATTTTTCACATAACTTATATTTAATACACTAGTTATATAAAAACATTAAAATTTAAGTTTGGAAGAGAATCATTCCTTTGACAATTTAAAATTTATGTTAATGCACTGCGTCATGAGTGTATCAGGAATATCCAAGATATCTGCAGCAATTAGTTATAATAATAATCGAAGACAATTAACGGAACTATATATATCTATATATATTTCAAATTCGTCTACCGAATGAAGAATAAGTTATACTTCATATTTCGAGAAATACAACCGACCACTTTCTAAGGAAGTTAAACGTTAACAATAACTTTTCTTTCCTTGGCCACAGATGTCCATATTCATTTATACAAATATAAAGGAAAAGAGAACGTCATGTTTATATATATACGCGTACTATATAGAGTCAGTGAAAAATGATTTACAATAAGCAATTATTATTCCAGTAGGTTGGATTTTTCTTCGCGCTTGCACCACTGCTCATACACACACACACACACACACACACACACATATATATATATAAAATATTTTCGGTGAAAGTCGCATCGTAAACGCGGATGATTCCTGTGTACATACCTACAGACACACAGACACACAGGCGCGCGCGCGCGCATGAGCCAGTCCATCCCGCGTTTTTGCATTATTAGAAAGTGTACGCGGGAATATTGCCGACCGCAGTCTTAGGTGTATATATATATATATATATACACACATACACACATACACACACACAACTATATAAACGGAATTAAAAGAGCTGCTCGATTATTAAATATTGGAAATTCAGATGTTAAAATACGCTTTTCGATACTCTGCGCGAATAGAGCGTAAAAATACATCTCTCCCTTCATCCTCTGCAAATCACGCCGGAATGCTGAAAAAAAAATCCTGATAAAATCGGTATAATATGCACTCGTATATAACAAGAAAAGCCGACCGCCGCACCGTCGCGCTCGTCTGATGGTAGGAGCATTGCGTCACGAAAATTGGTTCCTCCCCCCTACCGCTTGGCCTCTTCAACGCCTCGGGCTCCCCCCCACACACACTTACGTAGGTATACATATGTATTAATCGCACGCGGCTTCCCAACGCGTACGGTAGGCGAGAAGGATGCAAAAATTGCTGTATATGGTCTAAAGAGCTCTTGAGAGCGCGGCAGGTTATCTCTGCCCGAGGCGAGGCGTATAGATACACTACGGTGATACACACACGCTCGCGCGCACACACACACACACACACATTATAGGGGGGTCGTGAGAGGATATATATTATAGGCGCTGCGCAGCCGCCGCACCTTGCGCGCGGCCATTCTCGTGACTCCATGTATGTAAAAGCGGCGAACGAAAACGAGAAAGAGAGAGGGATGGAGTGAGAGACAGAATGAGGAGAGATCGGATCTTCCGCGCGATCTAATTCGCGGGGACTGGGAATTATAATTATATACGGTTATAAGAACACCCGGGGGAGCGCGGCGAACGCTCGTTCGCTCCCAGTTAACAAATGCTTTGGACAGGGGGGCTTACGTAACCGGCGACACCGATCTATCTACCACGTCGACATCATCGCAGCCGCACGTATATATCTATATATTATATATATACATATATATATATATATATATATATGGACAGCGTCCCGCGAGTTGCCTGCCGCGCGCGTCCTGCACCTCCACCCTCCCCCTCCCTCCTGCCCGGGGGCTGTAAAAAATCTCCGGTTATCGGAGTTTTCTTTGGTCGGTCGATCGTTGCGCGTCTCGCTTTTTAGCCGCCTCCCTCGTCTCGTAAATCCCTCGCGGCTGGCGCGAAAGAAAGCGTTTAATTATTAACCGGCGCGAGGTGTACTATCGGAGCGAATCGCTGCTTGCGCAAACCCGAGGGCAGAGGGAGAGAGAGAGAGAGAGAGAGAGAGAGAGAGAGAGAGAGAGGGGAGGCTGGTTTATTGGTCGACGGAGCTTGTAACTTTATATATGTTCCTCGACAATCTGATTCCTTCTTGTTTCCCCCTGTCACTTTCCGCGTTCCTCGGGTCCAAGTGCGCGAGAGGCGTTCATGCATATTAATTTACAATATCGTTATCTACGCTAATATAATAATAAATTAGTGCGTATTTGTGCGATAGAAGCTTTAAAGAAACTGCTCTCAACCGATTGCAAACGTGTTTTGTCGGAATATTGTTTTGGTTTTGCGGAGTCACGGGGGGTAGGTTTCATTTACAACAAGATAACCCATAATAAAATGTGATTATTCACGGTCTATTTTTCGCACGCTACCTACGTGATGCAATAATGCGAGAGAAAACTTACCGTCGTTCATATAATAGTTATAACTTTATAACAAAGTTATAAAGCCGATATTCGCTGCCGAGCGGGGTTATCGTAGTCGGGTACAAATGTCACAGGGCGGCGACATGCACATTTGCGCATGCACGTACCTTAATCGTTCTTATTTAGTAAATATGAGGAGAAAACGTACGTTGAACGCAAGCCGCTATCGAGTATTTTTATACCTATATTTTCTTCATCCTCGTCTTGGCCAAAATGGCCTCTTGGTAAAGATACTCCCCTAATTTCTTTTAAGTTAACACGATCAGAAACTTTGGAAAGTCTTAAAAGAAATTAATCTTGTAATTCGTCTTCTCCCACGAGATGAAATCGTTCGTCGAAACAAGTGTATATAATCAATAAAATTGCGTTTGATGTTAGAATTACGAAGTCACAGGGTCAACGGTCATGCGGTAAAATACTGTCAAATTACACTAGGCAGGATCAATTATATGTGTTATTTAGATGATTTTGATGATTGGTGAATTGAAAAATTTATATACTGCAAAGTATCACGCATCCATGGCACCGATGAATGCGTACGAGTGTTCGCGTTTTCTTTACAAAAATAATTTCCGACAAAAAACTCGTCGATTTGATAAATATCTCGAACGAAACCGAGACGTCGCACGCTAGTGAATAATCTACGTGCAATTCCAGCGCGCTTAAAAGCTGCGAGAGTTATTCAGGCGGACGCACGCGCGCGCGGCAATTGCATCGAGAGTCATCGTTTATGGCAGGGATTACTTTATCGCGGCGAAAAATGAGGCGCCGTAATGGGGAAAAAGGAGCAGGGGCCATTAGAGCCTCCGATGGGCGTCCCGCATCGTCGCGTCGCCTCCTTCCTCGTCCCGCGCATACCGGGGGCCACCCGCAACGCGGCCACGCAGCCTAATACATCTTTAACGGCGTTCCATAAATCACATTGGTTATTACGGAGGTGCGCAAGAGAGAGGGACGCGCGCACGTGAAAAGTGCGCGAGGCACGAAACTCTCGCGAGGTCGCGAAGCCGAGAACGGCGACTGGCACAATGGGAAGAGCAAGGGCAAAGTGTTTTTTTTTTCTTCAACAGCAAGATAAATTAATGAGCGATATAGCAAATGGAATAGAGGAGGCCGTGGAAAATACGATAATATAATATACGCACAAGTAATGAAACTGTAATGCGTCTGACATTCCAGGATTTATGGAATATAATTATACTCGCATACTCCTTCTGGCGTTTTACCACGTGGCTCAACCGTAGATTATTAAATATAAAGTTTCAACCGTAGTTTTCCAAGTCGACAATCCGGTCTCGACGAATTTCAGCAGTCAAGTACGAATACACAGTACGTATCAATCGGTCGACTGAAAAATCGCCGTCGAAAGTGCGACGGCGGACCGGCGACAAGTGCGTGTGTCGCAAAATTGAACCTGGCGCGCGGCCGGAATCTCGATCGTCGGACTGAAAAACTCTATATATGCGCCGTGTTGCAATTGCGCACCTATATATATATATATATATATATATATATATATATATATATATATATCTGGGTTTTGCTAACGGAAGTGGTATACAAACAAGAGGTAAAACGCTATTTGATTATACATTCGATCGAGCGGGAATTCAACCCATATCGTATAATATAAACTACTTTTTAAATATCATCGCGTAGGAACCTTTCGCAAACGACGTTAAGCTTTAAAAAGTCAAAAATAAATCATCTCCGCGGTCGCACGAGCGTGTATTTTTAAGCTTTGTTGATTCACCTTTAAGTCAATATTGAAATATCCCGCGACTTTTTCGCGCGCCGTGCGTGCGCGCGCGGACAATTAAAGAAGCGCCCCGCCTCGGCGCGTATATGCCGCGCGCGCGCGCTCACACACACATAACACACAGAGAGACACACGCGCACGCGTATAAAAAAGTGATCGAGAGAGCAGGAAAGCAGGTTAACGCAACATTTGAGTATAAAAAAAAGAAGAGCGTATGAGCGCGCAATCCACCAGCTGTCCGGGGTGGGTGGGGAGTGGAGAGGGGAGAGGGCTGCTCGGGCGACTTTCTATACATTCGGGACTCTCTTCCCCACGCGGGGCGGCGCGTCTATAATCCCCCTCTCCCTCCACGTCCGCGCAAATATTTGTTCTCCGCCGCGTTCTCCATTCGCTGAAATGCAGCGCATAGATGTACACACGCGCGCTCGCGCTCGCAAATACACACGCGCATTTGGCGACAGGGAGAGAGAGAGAGAGAGAGAGAGGTAAATGAAAGGTTCAGGCGCTTATTACCCATGAGCTCCCCACCCCTACTTCCACGCCGTTACCTCTCGTTAGATATATATACACACTAGACGGAGAGGCCCGCGTGTATATGAAATATTAATAGACGCAGATCGCGCTCCACTTCGCCGCTCGCGTTCCCATGCCAGAGATTATACGCAGAGAGAGAGAGAGAGAGAGAGAGAGAGAGATAGAGAAAGAGAGTGGGAGGGAGGGACAGAGGGAGGTGGGGGTGAGCTAGGGGGGAGTATCTGAGAAAGCGCCGTTTCGCGCTTTACCCGCACGGTAACATATATTACCGTCGCGCTTGAATTGACATCGAAACGGACCACGAATGCCGCTCTACGTTTCTCCAGTGTTAAGGGCAGCTTTTTGATCTAGGAGGCTGATTGGCGAGATCGATACAGAGGAAAGGGTGGAATCTTACAATTCGCAATCTTTACGCGATATAGCTTCTTCTCAAAAGTTTGGAAAAGCATCGGAGAAAAAGGAAATAAACCAGTGTTATTTTTGAAATTTCAATAAACAGATCGGTAACACTTAAGACGAGAGTAGCAAAGCAAATAATTGTAAAATAGCGTTTGGAGAATCTATTGGAGAACAGGCGTTTATATCAAAACGACCACATTATAAGATTCAAAAGTCGAAACAAATATTCAGTCATGCACTTAAAATTGGCATATTAATAAGAAAAATGAGATTGTATTGTATAAAGAAAAAATATTTATTTTATTAATAATCTTTCTCAAGCTATGGCAAACATCTAATATTTAATGTGCATCTTATGCGTTATCGAGGAATCTACGTGCATCTTCGATACGTTTTTAAGACAAACAAACACTGTAGTTTACGAAAACTTTCCCTTACTGTTCTCTAATTTTCTTCTATGAGCAGCTGAAAATTAGATTGAAAAATATTTTGCTTTAAGCTGAATCGGTTGATTTTTATGCATGATGCAAATGCATAATGCAAAAGCCAGTCATTCATAACAATTTAAAGACTAAAATAGAGGCCTTTTCCGAATTGTCCGAATAATGCTCGATTCAAAAATTGCACGTACACAACATTGAGAAAGCGAAAGGCCTAATTCGGGGGGATAAAGCCGACCGTTTCCTTCGAAATTTTTACGAGTGCAAAGAGCAATTTCGCTTTCACTCTTACGCGATGGTAAAGAAAAAAACAACTCTTTCTTTTTTAATTCGTTCTAATTTGGCTATTGGCCAAATCGACGTTCATTTGCTAATGTCACTGTTGAGCAAGGATATAAGGAGTTCGACGGCACGCAAACGACTCGCAAACGCAGCTACTCGAAGAAGAATTTTCCGTGTTAAAATATTTTCGGAAAGCATTGCGCGTATTTTTCTAGTTTATCCTTGGATTGTATTATATAAAACAATTGAACACGAAAAATGCATATGTACGATTTGAATAATTTCTAAAAATTGCAAAAGAGGAATTTGGGTAAAAACGTCGTGCATTCGAACGAAATCGAAAAGTAAATATGTCGAATAACACAAACTTATAATGGCATATTCAAGCACAACTGTACTTTTATCTATTATTATATTTTTATAGAAAAGGTGGGTCGGGTTTATTTTTTCCTAGTACACCTTCTCGTTACAGTAGAATTTGTCCTAATTAAAGATTAAAAAACAGGCGTAATCGCATTCCCTCAATACCGAGTCTTTTAAATTTTATCTCAAGATCGACATAAGCATAAATTACATCTTAATAATTGTCATTATTATCATTATCTGAAACATATTATAAATATATAAATAAATTTTTGCGTATATCCGTTTAATGAGGTTATCTATAGTTACAACTTGTATATAGTAATAAAAGTAAATTTAATCGTCTTCATTAAACAAGTATTTTTCATAAAATTATTTACTTAATATAAAACTTATATTTCAACTAGATATGAAATTGGAACAAAATTTCTAATTGAATTAATTTTTCTTTCTCCAACGTTAAAACTTTCCAATTGGAGATAATTTCAAATCTTAATTATCATTAATGGGACGTTGCGCGCTACGGATAGAAATTTCTGAAATTTCTTCATTAAATAAAACGAGTCCGTGTAATCAAATTTTATTTAGTTCATATATCCAACAAGAATATTGTCGTAATTCCGGTCTCCCGGAAAAGTTGATATAATACTTAGTTGTGAAATTTGAAATTAACCTTTTATAATGCCTGGACTCTATTTGTTCCATTTATTTAAAATGGCATTTCTATATTTATATAAATTTGGACAATTTTTAATATTTAGTTCATAAACAAGATTGTTTGATATCTTTGCGTACATGTTTTTCAAGTTATATAGGACACAGTGCGAAACATTAGAACCTTAAAAGTTCATTTAGATCCTTTTATCTCGTTCTTTGTGATCAAAAATCTGCCAATCTAACATTATATTGCGTCCGTAGAACAAGTGTCAAAAAATTACATTACAATTTTTTTTTATAAATTCCTATGCCGTTTTTATTGAATTTCGACAAAAATCCATTAAAAGAGATTTAGTACTTCCACCAAGTTATTTAATATCTATCAGATTTTCTTAAAAATGTGTTCTATTGAATTTAAATCGAAGAGCAATTAAATTTTACGATTGTTTTTTTTATTAAGAAATCATTTTTTTGTAAATATTTATTTCTAAATTTAAAAACATCTTAAACAAATATTATTTACTCTACTCTTATTCCTCAAAATCATGATTTTCACATAATTCTGCGGGTCTCGTAATCTAAAAACGAGTTCAGTACTGAAGCGTGTCAGTTAATTTTTACCTCATTTTTACCACGTTAAATTTACTTCTCTCATTCTGCTTCCTAGTCAAGTGTCTGACAGGCTAAAAAATCACGTCGAACAAGTGTCGAAATGTATTATTTCACATTTCATTCGCCTTAATTGGAAAGAAAATTATCTGCTATACGTCCAACAAGTAGACGCCTTCGCTTTTTACGAAACTTAGCTTACTTTTGTGTTTTAAGGCACTGATTACAAAAATTATATAGAAAATACTGGTAAATTCCATTTTCACGGTAACGATCAGGAAAAAGTCAATAATAGTCGTGGTTTCTCATATTTATCTGTGAAAATGCAAAAGATCTTTAAAAAAATCTTTCAAACGAAAAATGTAGTGTTTATGAAAATACGACTTTGCTTATACGTGATATTTATCTCTAAAAGTAGTATTTTTTGAGACAAATGAATTGAAAGGTGATCGTTTGAAATGTGGCTTCAATCATACAATTTTTTTAAGTACATTTGGCGGAAAAAATTATATTTGACTTCGAATGTACTGAATTTGAATATGATAATAAAAGTAAGAGCATCTGTTTTGTTGCATATGTATTTCATTTTTATGGCTTTCATTTAACTTTGATGATACTTATAATTTTAAATGAGATCTGCCTAAAAATACGTCATTGCTTTTGCTTAACGCCTAGAAAGGTGTTTTAGTATATGTCATTTTACCGTATTTTCAAATCGTTTTGACTAAAATAATTTATTCTGTGGTTTTTTAGACTGTTTTTGTTTGAAATATTTTTTCATAAATTTCTGTATATTCCGAGATAAATGCGAAAAACCATAGTTTCGCAGATACTTTTTTTATTATTTTGTAAGCCACAATTGAAAATGTAAAGGTTTCTAAAATATCACAAAAATCAGCGTTATTGATTATTGCTGTAAAAAATAAAGGTCAGATTTAACTTTCAACGAGGAGTTTAATCCGACCTTAAGTCGATTTGAAGGTCACTTAAAATTAAATCTGAATTATTAAAATGGAAATTATTTTTTCAAGCTCTATTTTGAATACCGTATGCTTTGAGCCGATGTTTGAGGATTTACCGTTTGAGGATGATGCGACCTCGGTCGTTAAATAGGGGTCATAGTACTCTATCACAGCATTTTGTTGAATATAGCGAGATTAGTGATATAAAAAATAAATGTCATATGTACCTCTATAAATTTTCAATTACCTAAATTTTAAGGACGCAAAAAGGTAACTTTTAGTTTGCTTTTACGTGGACTGTTTACTTCTTTAATGAAAATCTTTTTTTAGGTCGGAAGTGAAGTCAGCGAAACATTTTAGTTTCGGGTATACGTATAAGCCATAAATTAACGGACTTTTAGATGCCAAATAGAGGTAAAATTAGCTATCACAGGATATCATTCAAAACTGGTGTTTCCATTTAAATAAGTAAAGTTACATTTATAAAATAAATTTGATCTTATCGTAATCTTGGAATGAAGGATCGATATCAATGCCAAGGTCACTATTAGATTCGTTTTATCGAAAATCACCTTGGTCTCTCTGTTGTTTTTTTAATATCACTGATCGTCGGAAATGGTCAGCGTTTTTGATACTTTTTCCTGACTCATAAAACTTTACAAATATTAAGTACATCTGTTGCTATGAGCTTCCGAGTATTTTTTTTTTATTATTCGCGACTACATTTTAGATAACATGTTTGCTAATCACAAAAACCATAGCATAGATATTATAAGTATTTTTCATAAACATAGTCTTACTTTAGAACGTAAAGGAGCGACATCAAAACCCTCAACTTAAAAAGACTCGATTACGACCTTGGTGCAGAGGTTATCAAAATTTTATGTAGCTAGCTTTGCAGAAAAGTACAGCTCTAATTAGCGTTAAAGAATTCACCGTATTGGGTACGAATTTTACGCAATATAGATGTATAAGATCGCTTCAATAGAGTCGATTCACCTACATTTAAAACTGTGCATATTATAAAATTAACGGAGGCTAGAGAACTTACCAATCTTGCCGTTGGGACTGTAGGGGTCGTAGCTGCCAGAGCTCATGGGGCTGGCGTAGCCGTTGGTGCTCGGCGGCTGGGAGCCGATGACGCCCTGCTGCTGCTGCTGCTGCTGCTGCTGCTGCGTCTGTCCTTGGCCAATGGGGGTCGAGTGCGCCATCGGCGGCTGCTGCTGGATCACCGCCTGCTGCTGCTGCTGCTGCTGCTGCTGCTGGGGCGACATGTAGAGGTGCTGCTGCGGCAGCGGGCCCTGGGGCGACTCCGGGGCCAGCCAGTCGTCGGTCCTCGGGCGCTTGTTGCTGCTGGCGATCCCGGCGAAGAGGCCGCTGCCGTTGCCGGGGGGCCTCGTCCCGGCCCCCGAGCCCGAGGAGCCCGGCGAGACCTGCTGCTGCACCTCCGGGGTCTCGGACTTCACCAGGCCCAGGGCCGGCTGCTGGAGCTCCGCCTGCGGGCCCTCCATGCCGACGACCAGCTGCTGCGGCGGCGGCGGCTGCTGCTGCTGCTGCTGCTGCTGCAGGTGGTGCTGCTGGCCGCTGTGGTTGTGGTGGTGGTGCTGGTGGTGCTGGTGGTGGTTGCTGTGGCCGCCGTGGCCCAGGTGGCCCAGGTGGTGGTGGTGCGGGTGGTGCGGGTGGGCGGCCGTCGCGGCGGCGCTGCCGCCGCTGCCCGTCGGGGTGCCCGAGGCCGCGACTAGCCGGGATGCGGGGGCCAGCACGAGCGCTCCCGCCCCGTGCACGGCCGACGCCTCATCGTAGCGCACCGCGACGCTGCCGCTCACTAGGCTGGCCACCGTGACGGCGCTGCGCGCGCTCCGGCTGCGCGAGGTTAGAACGGAGGCCCCGGGGCCCAGCCCGTGGGGGGCCTCGCCAGTACGGGCCGCCGGTGGGGCCCTCCGAGACGGGCGAGCCGCGCCGGACCGCTGCTAGACGGCGCTTCGCTGGCCGGGGGCTGGAACAGAAAGGGTCGGGCGCGCGTCCCGGGTTAGGCGCGTGCTCTGGACCGCGGCTAGAGCCAATTTTGGGCTGTGGATATTTATGAGTGTGCACGGTGCCGAGCAAGCCGAATCGAACTTCTCGGATCTCTGCGTCGGGTTATTTAAGTATTTTTCTTAGATTATCGATTCTGTGTACTGGGATACTTTGCAGGTTCAATAAAACAATTTTTGCCTATAACATTTAAGCACGTACAAAGTAATCTTTTACCGTCGTCTTCTTCGCATCATTTATTGGTATTTAGTGTAATATAACTATTTTTGGAGGTCGAATAAGAAATGAAAGCCTCACAGATGTGGTGAATACGCGTTCAATAATGAAAATATTTCATGACAATGTTTTTGAATATATTTTTATATGGCTAAATATTTAAAAATGTTATTATATCAACCGAGCTTCGTTGATTGGGTAAAAAATGCTTTTGTTTTATTTATAATTTATGAAGTTTATATTATTTTTTAACTGACTGCAGTAAATAGTTCAGAAAATTCCATCACATGTGTACTATATATGTAACCATGAAGTTAAATAAGAAAATGCTTGTCGATATAGTAAATTTTGTAATAGAATATGGATAAATTTCAATATCGATTAATTAGTGAATAATTAAACTTCTGAAGTATCTGAATAAGTATTGCTCGTTACTGCATATAATTTTCCCAAAAAATAAGCAGAACGACCCTTTTTATATTTTGTTCGTTAAATCGTACAAAAATTGTTTAAAAATAATTTACAATCATTTCTTCTTAAATCTATTGATAAATGACTATTTTTCCACGTATTGTCGAGAATACCAATATAGTGAATGTCATAAGCAAAATTAAATTATATGGATGAAAATATGCATGTATTTTCAAAACACGTTCTAGATCGTTTTTCGAAGATTTACTATGTTTTGGGGGCGAAAGATTGACGAGCTCGCTCGGAAATTTATTTCGCGGAATCTCGAGAGAGCGCGCGCGCGTCAATGTTGGCCAACTTGGTTTACAGGGCTTGCGAAAAAAACTCGGATGGCACGCGCACTGTCCCGGCTTTCAATCCAATTGGAAGAGTACGTCATCGAAGCATTCGGCGAACTTTTGTGACGCTCGCTAATGAAAGAACAACGTATTGGTTGGTTAATCAATTCGTGACTAAGTCATTTCTCTTTCTCTCTCATTCTCTCATTTATTTACATCCAATCACGTCGATATATCCTTGACGTATTCCCAGCTCAGACTACATTCTAATCAGTATTTCTAATGATTTCCTCTTGTACGCAATACTAACTAACTTTAAGTCGGATCTACCTACGATTATCTCATAACCCTATTATTTTAATTATTATTCTCTTGGATCTGTTCACATGTCCTTAACTTTTTTCGTATACATTTGAATATTATTATTTATTATGTATATTTTCATGTATATAAATGTAAAGATAATATAAATACATGCACATGGGCATATACAAATATATACATTGAAACCCGCAGTTCTTTCCAACGTTCTTTCCAAAAAGTATAAAAAATATTTTTATTATATATGTTTTATTACGCGTTTATGCAATACGATGATTGATACCGTCATACGTAAAGTATAATTTTGCAAACTTCTATTGCATTTAACATAGTGGATAACGCGTTAGCTTGCGAGGTGTAATGGTGAGGGCGAATACTCATTATATCGAAGACTTAGAGCGAATACCCAGGATTTCGATTTTTTTAAGCGAAATAAACACCTCTGTTAAATGCACAAATATTTTATTTTGCTTAATTGACAATTAATAATTATTAATATATATTTATACACTATATATGTCAGAATCAAACATCTCGGTTCATTACAAAAATATTTTAACATTCATTCTGACATGCATAGTGTAAAAATATATATTAATAATTGTGAATTGTTAATTATCCTTCGTATTCGCAATAATGCATGTAGGAATTTATTTGAAAATTCTAATTAAACAAGAATGGGCTAACAAAATAGGCCAATGTAATTTTTTTATTTTGAATAAACGTAAAAATTTAAGGAGAGCTATAGAGTTAAGAATTGAGAGTCGAGCCGCTGCGAAAGAATACTATAAAATGTTGTTACGCTCTACCCGGTCAAAAATTTGCGAGACAAAAAGAACCCTCTTCCCACAGTAAAATCAACGCGCGATCCTGCAGGTACGTAAATCGACCTTGCCGTCCAACGGTCTCGCGATCGCACCGCCGACGTCGCGGACAGCACGCCCAGCTCGCCCGTACGCCTCGCGCGGCAGCTGCGGCCAGGAATTCGCGGGCTGCGACTTGGCCGGGAGCCCGCGCGGTCGCGCCTCCCGCTCGAAGCGCTCCATTGTGAAATTTGATTTATCGAGCGCGCTAATACCGCTCGGCCGAGAGGGGGGCTGGGGTGCGCTGCCCAAGAAAGTGCGCCTCGCTTCTCGGAAAGTAGACGCAAATACATCACGATGCTCGTACCTGCGCACATTAGCACTTTCTCCAAAAGTATAACAATCTCTACGTGTATGTGTGCTATTATATTTATAGTTTTCGAACGTTGGATCCTCGGCCCCTCTCGTGCATCGATGCGTTTTCCCGGCACCGAGAGGAATGCGACGCGGCGCTAGATACCTTTTACCGACCGACAGGGCGACGGGGCGGACGAAAGTTGAAAAGGTACCAATTTTAAAGAACGTTTTTTCATACGATCGTTCCGGAAAAGCTGCCGTGATTGATTCGCGGATCGGCCTGAAAATGAGAAACTATAAACGTTGCATGAAACGTCAGCTTCGAATTTTACTTTCGAACATATGTTCGTGCCAAAGGATGATTCACAGCGAGACTTTATACTAAATACTAACTCATTCGTGTTTAACATTGTCATTGATATTTCGATTCGTTTTTTCTCAAATAACTGACAATACATAATACTGGGAAAAAAGTAATTTAAAAAATTGTCAGGATAAGATTAAACTCTTATCGTAAATCATTATTTGAAGCTGGGCTTCAAAGATGCTCAAACAAGTGTAAAATAGTTTGTTTTTTAGGCTCTGTTCTTTGATGACGAAAAGCTCAGAAATAAAATTTTGATAAACATTGTATGAGCTTTTCAGTGAAGTCGAATTAATGATAATAAGCAGCAATATTAATTGGTAATAGTTTAAAGTCTTGAAATAATATTATTATTAATAATAATAATAACAAATTTAAAAAAATATACCCTTCTCATCATGCGTGAACTTTACGCTCGTCTGTATTATCATTTCTATACTTGTGCAAAGTAGCTCTTTCTTGAAACTTTGCATTCCATTGTATACAATTTCTTATGTATATAATGATCATTTGAAGAAAAAAAACTTGTACAAGCGCACGGGCGTCCCGATATATTGGCGATATATCTCGGCACTCTATATGTTACTTTTATTTCTCTTCATATATATATATATATATATATATATATGTGTGTGTGTGTGTGTGTGTGTGTGTGTGTGTGTGTGTATTAATAGAGAAAGCTATTAAGCCTCGTAGAAAACGGGCATCAGTTGAAAAACGAGCGGCCCGGCGGCGCACGTCCGTCTGTTTGGAGGTCGAATTTTCGAACGCGCGCACATAAAGCCGCGCAGATTTCGATCTCGATCGAGCGCGCGATTATTACTATATAAACGTCAAATCGAGCCGCGTATTCTGAAGCGCGAGCGCGTCCACCGCGCCGTATATAATATCGTGCATATGCTAATGGTTCGTGGTCGCGCCGTTAGGATTTTTTTTGCCCGGTTCTTTTTTCCCCGGGCTTTTTCACTCGACTCCAGAGGGCGAGCCCGCGTCGCGCAGCGAGCCTACGTGCATTATACGTGTATTATTCAACGACGGCTCGCCGTAATGAACGCGCCTGATGGTTGTATAGCGTGTGCGGGGCGGTTTAATGTACGGGCGGCAAGCCGCCGATTTTAATATAGGCAGCTCGCAAGAGTGTAATTGGCGTCGATAGTCAATTTATTACAAGACGCGTGTATATATATATATATATATATATATATATAAATTTTTTTTATATGTCTATATATATAAAATATATGTATATGTAGACATGCACGTTTTCCGACAAAGTTTGGTTATAACAAAGAGCCATTAGACGTACGAAGCGCTAAAACGTTGAAACGCTATGGAATTTTTATTACTACTCTGTACATATTCTGTTGCGTCCAATGATATCTAAATTCTATTTATTCTATAATAGAATATAGAATATATTCTATATATTCTAAATTATTTTTTCAAAATTTATATTATGATAGGCATAAAAAAGACTTTATTGGAAACTCGGACTAGCAGTTACATTCGATAACGTTGGGAAAATTAAAAAAGTTTTATATTGTAAAAAAGCTTTTTAAATAATCCAAAGCTAAAACGCGAAAAAGTTTAAGAGTATCCGACTTTTTGACACGAAACACTAAAACCAGAAAGCAAAACATATGCAGACTGCAGAAATAAAAAACTTCCATTGATGCGATAAAATTTTTTGCGCTTTAGCTTTTTGCGTGAAAAGGCTCCTTAATAGTATTGTAAATCATATTTATTGAACACTATACGTTGAGCAAGATTTATTTCCCTCTCTTATATCCGGCTTTTGATTTTCTCGACTTTTTACTCCAAAATGGAAATCGAGACAATTTTTCAGTGAGTTGCAAAAATAAAGATGAAATATATGCGCGTGTCGGTCTTTGAAAAAACAAAGAAGTCTGCTTATGATTACGATTATAAAAAAAAAAAAATTAGCAAATTTAATTCCTTAGCGAAGTCAAGAAACTAAATGAAGAAAAGAGCAAGTTTGTAAAGTAGTTAGAAAAAAATATTCTAATGTGTTACCGCGAGTAGGTGAACGCTTTAAATTCGTAAGTTTGGCGCGACTGTTCTTTCAATAATTGTTAACATGTTGAGAGAATTTTTTTTTTTTTTAACATAAGAGATGACTATATAACAGAATTCTGAGGAACAAAGTAAAATATATCCGGTTACTACACGGTTGAAATAGATTTTCGTGCATATAATACGCACCGCTGCAGAATCTCTTTATATACGAAGAAGAAAGAAAAGATTTTCCCACTATCGAAGCGCCCTCCGATCAAGCGCATTAATAATACCAGCCCGGGCTTTATAATAAACCGTTGGGGAAAAACCAGACCGCGAGGGGCATCGGGGAGCGCACAAAACGAATCCCATTCTTTCGCTCTCTGTCTCTTTTCCACGGCGTATACTGTAACTCATTTCCTCAAAAGCTCACGTCCTACATGTCCGCGTGTCCTGATCGCGCGTATTATTATATGCGCGTACGGATCGCACCGTCTGCGAGCGACCTCGATAAACCCCCCCCCCCACCGTTGGCGTATGGCTCTCTCTCTCTCTCTCTCTCTCTCTCTCTCTCTCTCTCTCTTTGTCTATGTGTGCGCATGTGATTGTGCGCGTGCGCGTGCGTGCGTTGATTACAATACACAAGCGCGCGCGTTCGCATAATATGCGGCATGCGGACGAAAGAAAGAAAAGCCGAATAGGAAAATGCTGGATCAATCCGCGACGCGTCGATTCCGTATATATGAGCGAGCGCGCGAGCGTATTATAAGGCGGTGTATTGTTTGGCTTTCAAGGATACCGTGAGACTGAGATAGAGATAGAGAGACGCGCACGTGTTCGCGATCGCTGTTGATATGTGAATGCGTATAAGGATTAGGCTCTCGCCAGCGCGAGCATCATCAGTGGATAACTGCGAGGTCTGGTTGGACGCGCACGTAGATATGTAATATGTATAGGTGGGATGTAACCTTGGGATGGACGAAGTGTGTCGAATTTCGATGCCGGACTGTTTCTTAACCGAAATCTTTGCCTTCTCTATGGAGTTTGGGGCTCTTCCACGGAATTCAAAGTTGAGAGTAAAAATACAACTTCTATAATATAATGTGATTTTGTATTTTTTTATTTTTTTCAAGAACATTATTGAGAAAGTTTTTGTATTGTCGCTTTTCATACTCAAGTTCTTCACTCTTCGTATCGTGAGTTTATTGTTAAAAATTTTGGTGAAAAACAGAAAAATTATAGGGAATGCATTTTGTTACTTTCGACTTATTGTTCAAAGAAATTCTTTAGGGTTTGCCGAGTGATATTTAAAAAAATGCATAGGAGCAAAAAAGAGCTATATTTTAGTCTAAGATTGAGACCACATTATTTCTGTACACTTAAAGTGCAAGTTCAGCCAACTTTATGGGTATAATAGTTGATATTCGCACACTGAGCAAAAATTTTCAGTAAAATTTATTAAATTTCTTATTAATAGAGAGACATTCTATAATTTTATTAATTTATTTCTATGCCTAATAGGGGTTTTAAATGAAAATTATAAATTTAATAGTATACATTTTTTTAAATTGTCCTCTTATTAGTAAAAACTATAGCAATTTTTATGAAACAATTCTCTCCGTGAATGTTGTCTATCACAAACGAAAGAGTGGGGAGCTTCACTGGTTCACTTTCTCGTTCCTTCATACATAATACATATAATGAAGCGTCATTTCATATACAATCGATTTCATATGTAATACATAAACAATCGATTTCATACGTAATACATAACACATTCACAAGCATGAGGAATTCGTACAGAATAAAAATAATAAAAAAACAAATATATTCGAAAAAAAGTAAATGTTATTCACTGTAAAGAAACTGTTTGTAAGCATAAATTATAATTTATTAGAAATTCACTTAATAAATATAATTAATGTCTAACGTATCGAGTATTTTTATATATATCATACATAGACATTACTGTCGAATTTTTAAATCATTGTTCTGGCATTGACAATCGTAAATGCGACTTTGATCGCTCAAGAGTCGGAAAAGAGCATTCATTTGTACAAGATTAGCCTGGAATCGTAAGTTATGTGATAAGAATGAGTTTTGTAATAAGAAGTCGAGGATCTTTATAATTTTGATCTCAGATGCAAAACAATTATTTTTTTTTAAATAGCAGATTTCTCGTGTTGAATTTTTTTTTAGTTTTATTTCTCAGCTTCGGTTGAGTTGTTTTTTATAATTTTCAGTTGTATTTAAATCTTCTATTTTTAATTTTTTTCAAAATATAATATTATTCAATAAAGGTCTGTTTCGCTGTTGAGGTTTTAAGCTTTGAAATTACTTTTGAAAGAAATTATTTTTAATTTTGATCATCTTTCAATTCTAAAAATTCGTAATATCCTCAAAGTTTTCGCCTTTACCGATGAAAATTTTTTCACATTTCGAAACGTTCGCGACCAAGTGAACGTAGAAGTTAAGAAAATTATACATCCTGGAATAGATCAGTTGGGGAGTTTACAATTGAGTATTTAGATGTGCTGTCGACAAGTTTTTCGCTGGGTTCCTATCTATGGCCCGTTTTACCAGAGCGATCGGATACCCCCTGTAAATACAGCCGCTGCGTCGCGTTCGGGTTTAGTACGCGCGGGACGAGCCGACGAAACGACGCCCGCCGTGGCCCGCGCTCCCCCCGGGCGCGCAATTTGCGAGTCACGCGCGCGACAGGTGCGCGTGTAAATCTATATATTATATATATGTATATATACACGAGTAAACGCGCAAGAGCACCGATACTGGTAGCGCGTCCATGCATACGTACGCGTATACGTATGGGCGTATATGTGCGTGAGTAAATATATATATATATTGCACAAGCCGGCCCGGTTCGTCGCGGTCTCCGTACTTTGGCGTGGGCGATGATTCACCGAGCGCGCACCGGCCGGCTCTGAGAGAGTTTAATGAAACGGCGCCCTCTGCCCCCCCCCTTCCACACCCCACCCCGAGCGTCGTCTGTATTTTCGTTTATCGGTCACTGTTACAAGCCCGGCGCGCACGTGCGCGCACTTGCGGCGTCGTCGCATACATGCCCGTCTCCCGCGCTGCGGGCCTTTCGATCTTGTTATATATCTTGTTATTGTATATAGCTATATATGTTTCGGCCGAATATAGGGGGCCTTTGTCCTGGATTTCCACGTTCGCACGGACCGTGAGCTTATAAGGTTGTCTCGGGTGCAATAGGCTGGGAAAATTTCTGAAATACGATTCGGTCAAGAATGCTAATATATATAGCATGAATACAAACGCTTATGGATGCTCGAAAAGATTAGCAGGGTATATAGATGTATTGGTGAAACGTGGATTAAAGTTACGTAAGCGATTGCATTTCAAAATGAATTCGATGAGTTTAATAGCACATGATTGAATTTACATTTAAGTCCAGTAGTCTTCCATTGTTCAAGATTTATAAAAAAGAGAATCGTTGAAATTTGGGAAACTTGGGGATAATATTGAAAAAAAGTATTCTGTATCCAAAATCTTTAACAAATTCTTTCAGATCTTATATACACTGTTATAATGAATGATTCGTGAATAGTTTCTTCCTTTGGAAAGTTATATTGAAAAATTATATTTATAAACAATTAAATGAGAAATATCAACATAAATAATAAAAAGAAATATCGACAAAAATTCAAATTTGAGAATTATTTTATGCTAAGATGGAACAGTCGATCAATTTTTGAAGGTTCATTAGGTATTTAACGGTGTGTGGAAAAACATTTTTTTCCTCATATTTACATGAAATGCTGGCTTTTTCAATCCACTATTTTTTAAATAGAGAACTAGAAGTACACAGAAAAAATTTTTCTGATATCAAGTAAATATTTACTATTGTGTATATATTTACTATATTGTGCCATGTAGTCCATTTTCTTAAATTAAGAAAATATTCGCTAGATTTAAGACGACCTGGTTTGATTTAAGAAGATTCTTCTTGCATCAAGTAAATCCTTCCCTCATTTAAGAATCTACTTTCTCAATTTAAGAAAATAATTTACTTAGTACAAAACAAGATATTTTTTTCTGACAAATAACAATAATAACAAAAAACAAAATAGAATGTAATAATGTAGAAATAGGGATAAGGAACGAAAAAATTGTTTTAAGAAAATAATGCGTTCTTTAGGCTATTGTCAAAACTTTCAAATCGATCCATACAGCAGATTAGAAGTAATGCATTATCCGAGTTTCAACAAAGTAGATTAGATTTTGAAAAAAGTTTTTGCAAAGTCTCAGGAAACAGTATAGCCAAGTTTTAAGGTATATTGCTCGATGCTTAGGAGTTGGTAGTATGGTAATTTAATTTTTCATAATTTTCGTAAAGAATTTTTAGAATCTTTTATCATCATTCGGTCATTTGCATTTAATTAACTGAAAGTTTTAACGTAATAAGTTAAAAAAGTTGAACAATGTCACTCTAACTTAGCAAACATTATATTCGTTGTCGAGTGAAAAAAGACAAAAGTCTTTTTATATTTCAAACTATAGTAAACTTGTTAATTATTATAATTTTTCTAAAAATATTAAGAGCTCGCTATAATCGATAGGATTAATAACGCGTTTGCGAAGAGGATACAAGAAGAATCGTTGGAAAAGTTCAAAATCCTCGATTTTGCTCAATGAACGACTCAGCCTTGAAGAAAATCGAGCGACTACTCATATGCTTGCATCCTTGTCTGTCACTATCTCTCTCTCTCTCTCTCTCTTTCTCTCTCTCTCTCTCTCTGCCTCTCTTGCTCTTTCCGTGTATATGTGTGTATATCGTGCATTCCACACAAAGCCCCGTCCTCGCAAAGAGACCTCTATTACCTATAAATTCAAGAATATGTATACAGCTATTATATTCGTGCTCGCGTGCTATACCCGCCCCTTGATATATATATATATATATATATATATATATATATATATATATATATATGCATGATCAATAAAACACGAAGAAACGTCAGATCGCAAATAGCGAAGAGCGCGTCACAAAAATGTGCTCGTTTTACCCGCCCTCCCGTTGTCTCGTCTGCAGGAAAAAAAAATAAAATTAACGAGAGTGTGAAAAAGCGCGCGCGCGAGCGCGAGAGAGAGAGACAGAGAGATAAATGTGCGCGTAAAAGTCTGTTATGCACGTCTGGCAGCGTACAGCGCAAGTCCGTGCGGAATAACAGCGCGGTAATAATATATTATACGAAGAAGAAGAAAAAAACACGAGTCGCAAGAAAGAGAGCAGCAGCGGCGGTGGCGACGGCAGCGGCAACTCGGCGACTATATAACCTCCAGCCGCCAGCGGCGCGGCGCGGCGTAACCCTGACCCACCCCACGACCCCGCGCGCGCTCGACAGACACTTTTCGCTGCAGCTCGGCTTCTCTCGTCTATATATATATATATATATATATATATATATATATATATATATATATATATAAATGCTCTTCGAACTCTCTCTTTCTCCTCCCGCGTAGTATGCGCTCGCCCCCGCGCGCACCACCGCCCCTCTCGCTTCTTTTCGTCTCTCCCATTCTGAGTGCCTCGTCGTTGCTCGTTCGTTCGTTCGATCGAGGCGAGTTTCGTGCGCCGGGCGTGCACACATATACCCATATATATATATATATATATATATATATATATATATATATATATATACATGTTGCGGCGTTGCAGAGCCCGCCTCTGATATATTTTTCCAGGGCAGAGGCAAAAGGGAGATTCAGAGTGAGTTTTCTTTCGCGGCCATTTGTACCAGTTGTACCATGTATTCCGTGATTCCGAAATAACTCCCGGGTGCAGCTAATTGGGAACGAGCACTGCCATAATGTTTTTGTCAGTCATATGCAGACAGTGTGTTTATGCCAGTTTGTGCTAAAAAAACGACCCCCTTCTGAAAAGCGGGAAAAAAGGGTTTCTCGAAATAATCGCATGGCCTCGTTCCAGCTTCGGGCGCCGAATGTGCTTTTCTATTGTCTATCGGAACCGATTGAACCCCCATATGGTATGTCGATGAATCGGGATCCGTGAACAGAAAGAAAATATTTTGCCTCGTGAATGAATGATGAACATATATGCACTGATGTGTTCCAATTAGTGACATTCGAAAGTTATTTCAATAAATTTGATGAAATCTTCGACAAAATTTTCGTTCTCAATAAAAAATGCTGTATTATTTTGTGAAATATTTTACAAAAGGAAAAAGTATATATTTTTTTGCAATAGTACATGATGAGAATTGTCGGCACTAGTGCACAGATGGCTATGAATTATTAAATATAGTACTAAATGAATAGCCAAATCCGAATATCATTTATATGTGTGGTGTTTCATGCAGATTGACAAGGGGAAGAAAAAGTTGTATCTAAAATTCGATGTACCTTTTCTGAAGTTGCAAACCGCTTTTTGGCTAAAGTATCAACATTCAGAATTTTATGAAAATGCGCATACCATATTTTGGTATTAAAATTTAAATTTTAAACCTCGTATAATTGGCCAAGGGTATATTGACGAATCGCGGTTACTCAACGATCTATATATAGCACATTACTGTATCTCCTACACTTTGAGACAGAGACTATCTAAAAAGCCTTATAGACAAGTCTGCGTATGTACTCGAAACAGAACTAATCTTTTTCTATTCTATAACTACGTAGTTTGGGTTCGATTTTTAATCCTGAGTATAGATGTTAAAAGTACACAAGGGTCTCATGAAAAGTATTCGTATTAGGATTCTAATGAGGACCTACCGTTTTTAACAAGATTTTAGGGTTCAATATAAACATGAACTATGATTTTGTTGTTATAAAATGGAAAATTTTTTTGGATTACTATTTGGATTAATCTCAGGTTCCTAAGTACGCTCTTATAATTTTCTTTTTAAAATTGACCTCTTCTTGAATAAGGTTCTGACGTGTATTGTAGCGTCTTTCAAACGGGAACCTTCTAACGGTTGAAAATTAATTATAAATCAACTGTGATTTAATTAATTAATTGCGAAACTGGTTGGGGTGTCACGCTTCAGAACAAAAAGTAATTTTGAGGTTAGGGTCTTGAATATTGACGAGAAGTGAATTTAAATATGCATCCTGTCTATGCTCCGTCATCATTGTAGCTCTGTTTTAATAAAAAGCGCAGCCTTGAGGGATATGAGGGATAGGAGAAAATATTCTCTCCTGCTGTTACGTATGCGCTGATTAGACTTTTCAGAACTGTCTTTCACCCACGCGCGAGACGTGCATATTTGCTACGTCAATTCCGACGGCCTCTCTCATGACGACGTGACAACGACGATCGTTTTTCTCATGACGACGTGACAACGACGAAATTTTCGCATCGAGGCACTTGATATACATGTATAAAAGAGAGAGAGAGAGAGAGAGAGAGAGAGAGAGAGAGAGAGAGAGAGAGAGAGAAAGCTAAAGAGAGAGAAAAGAGGCGGACATCCTCCTATCAGTATAGTATTCAAGTAGCTCAATGCGCGCATGTGCGACTCAGCGGCCCGCGCGTCGATTGATCAAAGCCGTGCATGTGTCAGTGAAGACTCTGTGTGCGGGAAATGAAGGGTGGTAGGACAGACAAAAAAATCTATAATTACATTATCGAAAGCTAGCTGCATACCGTTGATCTTCGCAGCATACCCGCAATAATTTTCGAGGACGAAGAGTCTTGTGTGACTGTGTGCGTGCGAATAATTAATCAAAGTCAACACTGTACAAAGCTGGCACGGATTGAGCAAAAAAAGGATGATTGTATGCGGGTGTTCAACTCGAGGATTAAAATAGGCCGGTCACGTGTGCAATATACGAGAGCCAACGATCGGTGACATGCGTCTGGTGCAATGCATAAATATGCCGTCTGAAAAAAAATGGAATCGTCCGGATGGGAGACAAGAACGTCTTTAAAGAGTGCTTCTGCGATATGTCTTTGGATTAGGTCTTTAGAGAATTGTGCTTCTGTTACGGATGCTCGAATAAATAATCTATATATGATTTCTTTTTACATTACGAACAATAGATACAGTTAATTCAGGGGCGCTCAGAATTCCGTTCTATTCGGTCTTGTTTGTTTTGAAAGTTTTTATGCCCAAAGCTTCCTTCTCTTCGCCTTCTAGCCCTCAACGAATTCCATTTATTACTTCACATCTATCGGTTTCATAATGGCCGCTCGCGTTATTATTTTCTGAAGTCCCTCAATCTCCAAAGACGTTAATCCCGTATAATCTCAATTTAACCTACGAACTCCATTCTTGCTTCATCGGTTCGTTTTTATTTCGTAATTCCATTTGCGTAAGTTGCATCCTATCATAATTTGGGAATCAATATCTTAATACATATTGAACTCGCAAAATTGCTTGTACTTTTTGGACATTATATGAATTATATTTGCATATTTGATAGAGCTTGAATTCTTCTTCCCACCAGAGGTCACGGCACTTGCACGATGCATTTCATGCAGATTGACCGATGTAATAAATTACATTCAAAATTATCTTTACTAGCATTTGATGTTATTTTATTTTTAAGATATGGTAATTTCATATAGATTATGTAGTAGTTGTATCTAATTAAATTCGTTATATTGTTTAGACAGAGTAATTTTCTGAATAAAAAACACTACTGTTCGCATCGGATTCGAAGAAAGCATAGAATTTTACGCTAAAATTTTCAATGATTGAATGTCTATAAATGTATAATTTTAATTTTGTTTAGATGAACTCATAAAATTAGATTGAATTCAAGGAGCTCTTTTTGCGATTTCGTAAGGATATCAAGCTATAATAGCTATAAGTAACATAGCCTGATCATGGAAACATGTACAAATTCGACCAATCTTCCAATAGCAATAACAAGAAATCACGCAATTATGGACATAGGCTTATTCTAAATTTTTTTACTTGAAATATTATACTTTTTGAGAACGTCAAAGCATTTTCTCGCTTAAAAAATAGTATTTTTTTGTAATAAACACTGTGAAAATGAAAGGTGTATTGAAAACTAATTGAGTAATGGATTTAAAGAGTTAATATATAGTATATTTCTATGCTGTTGAGAAGTTATGTCGAACCAGACTATTATATCCCAGAAATGTACGAGACTCACTTTAGACGCGAATAAAGTCAATCTGGAGCAAATTCGTCAGCCGCGTTTACTTAGGTCTCCAAGATCAAAGACAGCCTACGTCACTTTACAACTGGTGCGTGACTACATCTCTTTTCGAGAAAATTCACCGCAACCAGGTTAAACAGCGAGGGGTTGGCGTCTCTAATCGTAATCTACTCGCCCGTGCCGCCTGCAGTCTGGGTGAACGACTCAAACACAAGTTAGACGCACGAACTCCACCCCCCCCATCTCCCTTTGTGCCCATAAATTATCGGGTACTCCTGGTATATATACTCGAGTACTCCGAACTTGATTCTATACGCTCGACCGGGTCAATAGCTTCGATAATAAGACGAAAGAGCGCAGTGGGGAGGGAAGAGCGAGTTTGGAACGACTAGTAGACCGCGCAGTGGGAGCCATTAATCAAAGACAACATCCTTGACGGGGAGCTTGCGACGTTCGCCTGCCAGCAACGGTGGTCGACCTTATCGGCGACCGGCGGAAAGGGGAGAAAAATAGAAGCGGGCGGCACTGGGGGTTGTTGCGCGCCGCGAGCTTTCGAACCTCACCGTACCTTACAAACACAAACACACACACACACACACACACACACACACACATGCGCCGCGTACATAATCAACTCGGGAGACCTCCCCACACCCAGTGGACTGCGCGCCCCGCCATCTATTATCGCGCATACACAATGCAGTCATAGTCGCGACGGTGGACTTGCGCAGTACGATCCCGTAGGTTGGACAATTCTAGCACTCCGTATACAGACAGACTAGCGGAGAAAGAGAGAGAGGGGTAGAGAGTAAGGCAGAAAGAGAGAGAATACAAACACATCTATATACATATATGCATATTCAGACACACACATGCATTTGTAGAAGCGCAAGCGTTGGCAACAGTGCTCGCAGCGCGAGCTTGCGGGTGCTATCCACGCGCGCGCGCGTGCTGCAGAATCGATCTGGATGGCCTAGTTATAGTCTGGCGGAGCGGCGAACGGTGAAGAGAGCCCGGGAGGAGAGCGAGGCGAGAGCGGAACAGAGAGAGAGAGAGAGAGAGAGAGAGAGAGAGAGAGAGCGGGAGAGAGCGAGAGCGAATAGATGCGCGTATGGGTACATGTCCACGTTAGTACAAGCGTACGCGGGAGAGCTTTCGCCGCGCGGCGATTGGCAGCCCTGGTAGTTCCTCCTTGTCGAGGTTCCGCTCGCGAGCTCCGGGCGCGATCGACGAGACGCCCAGCGCTCAGCGAACCCTGGAGCGAGGGCAGGCATTGACCTAGATGCTGCTGCAGAGCGCTAGTCGTTCTCTCTCTCTCTCCCCGGTTCGTTCTCCTTCCCCTCTCCCTCTGTCTACTCCTCTTTCCTCTCAAACCCCTGCCCATGCCCCCTTCCCAATCCCCCGGATCGCGTCCGCAGCAGCGCCGACTCCGCAGTATCTGGCCTTCGTCTCTGCCCCTCTGCTATTTTATTTCCCGAGCTGCACTGCTGGTAGAATATATAATTGACGACGCGCGTACATAATATGCGCGCATAACGCGTTGTAACGACTTCAACGAGCACAACGAGCGCTCTCGCTCGCTCGCGCGCACTTGCATCTGCCCGTCGGTTAGCGCGCGGGCATTTGCAATGTGCATTTGCACAGAGAACTGTCTATGACAGCCTCGAAGTTCCCCCGGATTTTTTGGATTTAACGGCGTTCGTGGAAAAGTCAAATCTTCTAGGAGGTGTGTGTGTGTGTGTGCGCGTGTCTGTATGTTTGATCTAATCATAGAAAGCCGTGTCTGTTTGTCCTGCAACGGTCGCGCGATTGTGGAGTCGGAACTTCGAAGCTGAATTTCCCATGAGTGATATCTATCCCTGCTTTACACACACACACACACACACACACACACACACACACACACACACACACACACACACACGCGCGCGCGCGCGCGCACGCACACACCCAGTTTGCTTAAATAAACATCAGTTGCTCGTCTTAGCAGTCTTTACACGCCGATTATCCCTCTCTTCTCATCATCCTTGGATATCACGCTACTGCCCCGCCCCTTGTTTATCTCTCCCCTTCGTGTTTTCGACGGTTGCTCTAACTGTCTTTCTCTGTCTCCCCCCCTCTCTCTCTCTGTTTTATTTCCACTGGATTATTTAGCGTGTCTCTTCGTTAAAAGTGTGCCCAGGGAATCATCTAGACGGTCGATAAAACAGATCAATTTTCCCTATACGAAAACTGAGATTGAAAGACAATCTTTCCAACTTCAAGGTGCTCGTTCTTATAATGATCTTCTAGTACAATTCGTACTTTGACTTTCCTTGGTGGATTTAAATCTTTAATGAGAGGACACCTTTTCAAAGTCGACTAATTTTTAGTTTAATAAATATTTATTATGCATTGTTTAATCGTTCACGCGTATTTTACTTTTTATGCACGACTCAAGTGTTGAAATCTGAAAAGTGAGTTTGTTTATTTTTCGATTTCGTCGCTATGACTGATAGACGTGCGAATGCGCTCTGTTATGTTTGTATGTTTGGATTTCATTTATACCATGTAGTAAGTTTCAATTCTGTTATATTATAACTATCTATGATATCAATAATACTTACTAACTACGTTATTCTACAGTATCTGTGTTTCGCAATATTGCAATGTTTTTTGGGATTTGATGTAATAATGAAATATCTCGTGTAGCCGTTTATTGCTTTAAAAATTTAATTCGTTATGCTATTCTCTACTCGTGATTGCAAATAAACAGAAATCTATCATTCCATCAATCCCTCCAGCGGCGCAAGCTGCGCAGGCGCCCCTCCCCCCTGAACGGAGAGACACTGCAGCCCTGCGCGGGAGAAGAATTTTTGCCTCCATCCCTCTCGGCGTTCTCGGGAGTTTTTGGCCGGCTCTGTTCGTCCCTTCCCCCTCTCCGTCGCCACTCCACGGAGTCCCTCGCCCTTTTTGCCGCGCCTCTTCCCCCGCGGGGTGGCACTCTGCAGCAGCAGCAGCATCAGCAGTCCTCCCGTTTATATATCCGCTGGTGTCTTTCCCTTTCGAGGCACCCGCCTATTCTATCTACCCAGTAGCGTACGCTATTGATCGACCCTGGATCTAGTTACCTCCCTCTCGAAAGACGCGCGCGCGCGCGCGAAGTCTTCTCTCTTCGTAAGAAGGTCTGTATGTGTGCGTGCAAAGAGAAATTCGCCAAGGGCTCGCGAATGACCGATTTCGCGGATTCGCTCGGGATCGGATATGTCGGACGATATCCTCGAATGCGTAAAATCCGGTTTGGTAGTTTTGCCCGTAAAAATATTCAAGTTTTGCATAGAGAATCCGTTTTTCGTTCCGCAGTACTACGTAGAGTATTTAAATAATATATGCTAGTTCATCTATTAATCTGTTAATATCTGTTAATGTCTGTTTGATGGTATTTAAAAGTATCGCGTGCCTGTTGCATAGTTTTTAAGTACGAAAGGCAAAAAAAGCGTCTGCTCGTTAAGCCGAAACTACTCGATGGATTTAAATTCTAAATTTTCAGACGAAAAAAGAAATAGAAAATATTTATCCCATCTTAATTTTGCGAAAATCCGTCGAGCAGCTTGCTTTTTACCGTTTAAATTCGGCGAAACTTTGCTCTTATTCAGACTAATTTGCTCGTTAAAATACTCGTTTCGCGTTGCCAACTGGGCCAATTAGTTGATGGTGTAATTTGTAAGCCATCGGTATGGGTCGCGCACGGGCTCAAATTTATATCTGCGAGAAGGTTTTGGTTAGTGGGAATGAGGATCTATCGAAACATTAATTTTATTCGTTTAAAGTAAGTTTTTAAAAGCTGAAATATTGCAACACAGAGACTGTCGCTCACCGAGTCTAATGAAAATCAAGGTGGGGCTATTCATTTTTAGAGTAAGGGGCTCGACGCTTAACATTATTGACGCTCGACGCTCGACGCTCTAATTATACACAGATGATGATGTCGGGTTTCTTAGTTCTTGTTTTTGAACGCTTTGCAATTATTTTTATGTGATCTTATAATGATTTTTTGACACAGATTCGACGATGTCTCAATGAATAGCGTTTTATGCGAATTCAGTAGTTTCGTAGGAACGACCTCGACTTCACTCACGCACAGTCAAAACAACCTGTAGGAAGCATGCACCGAAATTTATTGTATTATTTTCCTGAAAGCATTATATCTATTGATTGATTGATTAGAATATTATATGTTTTGAGAAAGTGTTCGGAACTGCTTAACACTTTTTACTAAAATTTTTCCAGTTTGTTTTAGTTTGTTAGTTAGTTTGTTTGTGTTAGTGTTTTAGTTAGTTAGTTTGTTATGTTTCCAGTTTTCCAATTCTCACTTCTTCCACATTTATTTAATAATTATAATCGGTTAAATTATCTTTGAATTCGTATAGGTTTGTATTTAATAGTAAAAATATTCTGAAGATGCGCGATATTTTTTTCATTTTCTATTCATAATACGAATTCAAATAGTTTCGGGTCGTTTCCCTATATAAAATATACTGATATATGGAAACGTTTGCCAAGTGTGAGATTTGAACGCATTATACGTCGATATGAATTTTTAAATTCTTCGATTACGTCAGATTCTATTTGACACTTGAAAGAGCCAGAATATAACGTACGCATTATCGTTCATAGAGATATTATAATTCGATTCAATTTACTCTCGTCACTTCGTGAATACAAGAAAAACAAAAAACGAAATGTTTAGAAAAACTCGAATGTTTATAGAAACGATAACTGCTTTAAAATTCAGCATCTTCATAACTTTTCATTTGAAAAAGATATAAAATAATTGCCAAAAAATTAATTTGCCCCGCAATATAAGAATATCGATCGTAATATAGTTCGAGCGCTTTTCTATATACGTAGAGGATGATAGCAGGGACATTTACCTTATGCACCTATACATATAGAACCTTAAAATAGAACACGAGAAACGTTCGATGACGAATTGCTTCGGAGAAAGCACGATAACCTTTACAAATTATAACTCGCATAGTTGATATAATATACCTATACTACAATCAATACAGTAATAGCGTGAAACTATTTAAACTACATGATGTGTAATGAGAAAAAGCAATTCTAAGTGAGAAGCAAATACGGTAATTCCATAATTAAACTAGAATATTTTTTTTTCTCGAATCAAGCTCCATTGAAACCGTTAGGCTTCTTATCCGTTATTAATTTGGGCGCTAACGTAAAATCCAACCAGCTACTAAGAAAGTAACTACAAAACGTACTAATATCGCGCAAACGCGTAGGACGAAGTTCTTATTATCGAAGCTATATTAAGCCGTAACCTATAGCGAAAAATCAAGCGAATTGAAAAATTCTCGCTCTCGGAACTTGGAGGGACGCGCGAGCGTTTTAGCGCGACTCGACCTTGCCTTGGGGCCAATGTCTCGTCGGGAGTCCAGCCGACGAGGGAAAAAAAGCCGAGAGGGAGAGAAAGACGAGCGCGGCGCGGCGGCGGGGGGGGGGGGCAGTGTACATGAATGATTAAGCGCCCGTTTTTTCCCTCCGCGCGCGGGTGCGCCAAAGGATCAAGTTCAAAAGCGTACATACACTGCGGAGAACAAAAGGGAGCGCGCTCGCGAGCTTCAGGACCGTACGCACATTGTCCCTCGGCGCGTTAACGAGGCTCGCGCGCGTCTCCTTTTCGGCTCCGTGGGCGCGTGCCACGTCGGAGTGTCAGACAGAGAGCGAGCGATGCAACGGGGGAGGCCGGCATCGATTGCCTCCCGAACCCCCGTTCGTTCTCGTCCGCCGTACTCCCACCCACCCGTTCGCGCGCGCGCTCTCTCTCGCTCTCTCTCTCTCGCACTCTATACGTGGCTATCTCACGCGCCCGCGAGCAACAACACAGCACCGCCGCTGGCTGCACATGCGCGCCGTGCAACTGGAGCGAAGCCACCCCTCGGCGCGCTGCTGCTGCTGCTGCTGCTGCTGCTGCTGTCGCCGCTGCTATACGCGCGCTACGGTAAAAGCACATCGCTCGATATAGCCGGGCACGGGGGAGGGGGAGGGGGAGGGGTAGGGGGCGGCGACGACGACGCCGGCGCGACGGTCCCTCGTACGAACGTACATAGCTGCAGGAGCGCAGCGCGCGGGGGCGTTCGTTAGACCCCAGCCATGCGTTGACCCTGTCGACCCAGTTCATAGTGCAAGGCTAGCGTGGCAGCGCGCGGCTATACGACTGCGAAGACGTATGGGTGCGCGCCGGTGTACACGTCTGCGTCCCCCGAACACCCGCCCCGAGGAAACTCCGGCTAACCAAGGAACTTATTGCCAATAACCAATCGGCCAGTGGGGTTCGTACGCTACTTTCTCGAAGCCGCGGGTTCGTTCTTCGCCTTGATCTTCCGCGCGACTTAATTCTTCTCCATATCTCCATGTACTACCTTCACTTTCATGTCACTTGGACACCTCTCGCTCCCTCGACGGTGTCTATACGAATTGGTATGGCTGGTATAAGCTATAAACGGTAAAGAGATCGAATGACTTAGGAGCTTTACGCGATAAAAGTTTTTGATTCGAGTAGGGGGGGTGTTTATTACTTATCATTTAAAAGTGCTAAGATATTAATGCAATGACATTCAAACAAAAATAAACATAATTTTAGAATATGACTAAAAAACTCTGTTATTGGCAATACGAATGAAGAAAATGCAGAAATACATACTTAAACGTAACGAAAAATGCAAAATCATATTATTTTCGCTAGTTCAGCCTATTAATTTTGGACCATTTAGGTAAAGATATATAATGTCTTGCCTTTATTATTGCGTTTTTTATTATTCGTGAGTTATCTATCGTCCAGAGAAAAAAAAATTATCCTTAACTACCAAAGTGTCCTTTTCGAAGTTTTTATAGACTCACTAATTTTTTGGAAAATATTTAACAATATTTGACGTAATCTACGATTATTGAGGAAATATACCATTGACGTTTTATGTAAGACACTCACTTAGACTTGAGTGCCAGTGCTCATCGTCTTTTGTGTTATTCTAAAGCTGGGGGCAATCTTATAATGTCCGGAGGTGGTGGTGCTATTACGCATTAGTGATTTGAGAAAACGTTCCATATTTTTTTATTCTCGTACATGTATAAGAAATTGATTTTACCGCGCTGAAAGAATTTTATACCTCGGATTTCTATACGAGTGACCGAGTAAATTTGCATTGCCTTACACTGGTTATATCGGCAAATTTCTTATTTATACGTTATGAAACTATAGTTTCTATTTTTGGTAATTAATATACTACACGAGCACGTTGGCAGTTCTTTTAATCTGACATCTTCTTTTATCTACTAAATTCGTTTATTACAATGTACATTTTATTTATATTAAGTAATTGAAAAAGATTTTAATATTGGCAACTATTGATTGAATTTGAATCGACATCTTAGCATTCAGCGGCTTACGTGCGTATCGATAAGATTTAGTAAAAAGAGCGATGACAGCTCTCTTGAAGCGAACGTTGTATTGGATTGATCGAGATGCTCAATCTTCGAGTGAAATTTGCGCGTAAGCGTATTTTCTCTATCGAAGCAATGAATCAATATAACTTTGTTATATTCTCTTTTGAAGGTGGATACAGCTGTTGCCAAGCAGTGTGTCCTGAAGCTAATTTATCGTGCATATAAAAATATTTATCTTATAAATATTTTTTAAAAATTTTATAAATATTTAATATTTATTATTTAAAAATAGTTCATTATATAAAAACACGCCCTTTGATTCTATAATTTTAAAATACATCTGCTTAAAAAAATTCACGAAAAATAAAAAGGAAAAATCATCCTATCTCATCTTATTTCCCAATTTATCGAGAGTAGTTTCACACGGGTGTATTAAAAAGAATTAGCATAACTTTTAGTCATTGTTCATTATTTTCAAAGTATCTAATTTTGATAAATAAAAGATAAGCTATTGAGCGGTTTCGTTTAACAGTAGATTAAAATCTTAATTCCTTTTACATCGAAACGTATAAAATAAATAAGAAGAAAGAAATATTTTTTGCAGTGCTATTATGACAAAATTTGCTTTAAAGGCTTGTTGAAAAAGACAAATATTGTTTCGATGGTGGGCACGATTTTGGATGTTCGAGTTAACAGAAAATGAACACAAGATGTACTTTTATCGCGCAATTTTTGAAAATTTTTACATATATGTTCAAAAATAATATTATACTTAATGAAAATTTATAATTGCGCTTTGGACGATCGAGACAAGTTTAATCTTTATTATGTTGTTTAGGACTTATATTATTTTTTTTATAAAAAATTAAGATTTCAAAATAACATTTATTAAATCTAAAAACTGTTATACAAAAATACAATGATACGAGACTACTTTTTAAACTCGGGTTACGCTGGTTCCTTTGCTATAAGACGCTGTCTAATTTTTTCATATAGAGCATTGATAAGTTCTCGATAATATAATGTCAAAGTATGCCATTTATTTCCTTGTTGTAGACTTAAAAACGTATAATAAATTAAGTGAATTAATAACGTAGCTTACTTTTGTCTTTTCAAACATTATGCCGATAATGATGTTACAGAAAATTATTTAAAATACCCATTTAATCGTGACTGAAGTAGCGAACGATTCTAGTTCACTAGGTGCCAAAAAAATTCCAGAATATACATACATGAATTTTCTTTGCGGAGAGCACGTAAGGCAGATTACATAAATTAAGATTAACAATTAGACAATTCAAAAACAACATTTTTTTTTTGTATCTCTTACACGTAGTAGTTGCGTAGTGTATTATCGTTATAGAATTCACATTTTTCCGTTTATTCATCCAAAAGTTTTTGACGCCACTCTTTCAGCGAAAAAGCCAAAAAAATAAGAATGACCGATGCTCGATTTTCCCGGCTGCGCGCTTGCACGTAGATAAATATTTTTGAAAACAATAGGACGAGGAGCATTGAGAACATTATTACCCCATTAAAATGCATTTGCGGGGCTAACGGCTCGGTTCGCGACCTCCGATCAGAACGATAATAAAGACCCTTTCATTACCTCTTTTATTATTACAGATTATTGTAAAAGACCTGTAAATGCGGGATATTTCGCAATTTTACAGTATGCGTGCGTGTGTGTGTGTGTGTGTGTGTGTGTGTGTGTGTGTGTGTGTGTGTGTGTGTGTGTGTGTGTGTGTGTGGTGTGCGCGCGCGCCGTGTAATTATATACATGTACAGTAAAACGGGAGCGAGAAAGTTGTGCGCGCGTCAAAGAGGGAGTATAAAAGCGAGAGAGTGGCAGAATGCGCGTCCGGCCGGCCATGGCGCTGGTGCCGCTGCTGCTTTATCGTACGCAGATTTATATATCTATAAGCAACGGCGAATAATATGCGCGCGCGCTCTACATCAAACAGCCGCGCGCGCATAAATACGGCTGTTTACGTATAGTGCGCGTACATGCGCGCGTATATACACACACACACACACACACACACACACACACACACACATATATATATATATATATATATATATATATATATATATATATATAGATATATATTGGGTCTTGATATCCGACGTTATAAGGCTGATGTGTGTGTGTGTGTGTGTCTTTCTGGCCTGCTTTGTTTTAATAATAAAGTCAGGCACGTCGAGCCCCACTGCCGTGGGGTATTTAAGAAAAGTAAACGCGCATTTTGCATGCGCGAATATGCGACACATTGCACACGTGATTTGCGAGAAAGGGTAAACAATTGTAATGGAAATTGGATTTTTCTCTCTCCTCTCTCTCGCACTCTCTATCTCTCACTTTCTATCTTTTGACTAATTCCCCTTTTTGACTAATTTTATTTTTCGGTACAGAGGCACAAATAAATCAAGAGTATCCACAAGTAATACAGAGGCACAAATAAAAAAGGGGCAATAAAAAATCTAGGCAAAATAGAATAAAAGATATAAAAAATTATAATTTAATCTTTAATTATGAAATGACTCTCTAGGCTGGTGTTAACTTACGTTGTTTAAAAATTTAACAGAAATAATTCAAATAACGATTAGAGATTATAAATGTAAATCATCTTCCTGGAAAATATGCATGTACTTTTGACAGTTGAAACTTCTAAAAAAGAATTTCTTCATGCGAATATATTTATTTGCAAAAAAGAAAAATAAATTTATAAAAAATTTTGAACGAAGTTTTGCAGTTTATATCAGCATTATAGCCCCTTTTGCTCTGCACATTTTTTTTATAGAAATCATATTTTTAGACCGATACAAAAATAAACGCTTTTTAGTCAAACCAAATGTTATACATTCTCAAGAACTGGTTATTTTCTTGATCTTTCACTTCAATTTTTCTTGATGCGATCGACTTCCCGTGCGATTGTTATATTCTTGAACTTTACATACTGTTTGCATTTTACATAAAAATACGAGCTTTGCCGATGATATCTGTTTTCCGAAAGCTGGTTTATTTTTTCAACTTGAGATGCGTTTTCGTTCAGAATAATGCTAATAATCTGATATCTTCAAGACGCTGCATTAACGTTCAGAATAAATTTAGTAAAGTGATTCTGATGTGAAGTAAGTAATGATTATGATTAAATTAACTCTGAATAAAATTGATACTGAAATAAATTTCCAGTTTAACGTACTCAAAAAGGTTAGGAATTATGTCTTTGTATGAATTTTTTTCGAATATTCTACTTTTAGAAGAAGAGAAATTCATATAAAATGCGAACAATGCATTTTCGTAAAGTTTTCGTATTTTGTGAGATAAATACAAGAAATGACAATATTGTTAAAGTATAGCTATTTTTCACAATGGAAATATCATTTAAATTACCCTCTTTTTTATTATTATTTCAACTCGTCTACCCCTTTATGGAATTACATTTATGTACATTCAAAAGATGCGATAAATTTGAATTTAAACAAAACTTCGATCTTTGTAAATGGTCTCACGTACATTGCAAATATTTGTTTAACGAAATAATGAGCGATTTTCAAGGAATTTCTTTCCGTTCGCACGAGTAGACTTGATTAAACAAAAATAAAACTGAATAAAAAAAATGTTCAATGGTAGCTACATTAACAGTATTGATAAGACGACTATTAACGACCTCGACTCTTATTGAACAGTGTAAAATTTGATAAATGAATAAATTGACATTTTCGTTCTGATTATCGTTTTTTACTGAAAAAAAGTAAACTATTTGTGTTTATTTTGAATTTAATTATTTTGAGCTTAGGTTCATCAAGAATAAGTGACCAGATGTGGATCAGGGATTTGGTCCAGATCGAGCGAGGTAAGTGTAATACCTTCAAAATAAATGACGTAATAAAAGTGACTGCGTACTATGGACCAAATTTATTATCTATATTTTAGAATCTCTACTTGTACGGTTAAAAAGCATTTGATAACGATCATTTATTTAATATATAAGTTTTTTATATTACTTTTTGGCTTCTTCAGATTTTACAATATTTGATTTGAAGTAAAATAAACGAAATGACCAACGGAAAATCCTGAGACACGAATCCCTTTCATTCCCCGACTGATACATTGCGTTTTCCATTTACGGCCAAAATGAACTTTTTCCAAGTTCGTGAAATTGCGCACTTACTGTATACTACTCCCACAATTCGTGAAGAGAAATACGCCCGAGGGCAGAGCAACGCGGCGCATAATTCGCTACGGCAGCGTACCAAAGTCCAAAGACACATGATATCCCGATATCGTGAACTCGCGAGATGAAGGCAATTTCCGATGTCTTCCTCCTCCCCCCGGCAATAGTATCAATGCATGAATCTATAACGGCGCGCGCGTTTTGTCGTGACATATATATATATATATACGGCTTCTCTCTGGCGCGCGAGCGCCCATCGGAATGTCTACGCGCATCTGCCGCAATGACGACGAAAGCAAACGAAACGACGCGGGCCCTCGTCGAAATCCCTGCATAACGTCATTATCCGCGAAGCCTAACGTCCCCCGTAGGTATACTTCGCGTCCTGGATCCTGGCCTCATAATTCACCCCGGCCCCTCGCCCCGCGGGGCGGCGAAACTCGGCGGATCGTGACTTCCCATGGGCGCCGAGTTCGCGCGGCTCTTCCCGGGACCCGGGCGAGGAGAGGCACGTAATTCGCGCGTCACGACGGCCACGAGCGCGGACGATTCCGTTTGCGCGAGCTTCGAAGCGGCGGGAGGGATCTCGGCTTCGCGACTCTGTGCGCGTAACGAGGGCCACTGCGTGGAATTCCGAGAGACGGGGCGAGCTCGCCCTTGCGCCTCGCAACCCTGGAGACGCCCTTACGCGGCGTCTAAAAGTAACGACCCGCGCCGGTGATGGTGCAGGGCAGCTGACGGCCGTAGAGGCGGGAAAAGTCGGCGCGCGCGAAAGTGCATCGGAACACGAACACGCGGGCGCGCCTCGACGCGAGAGGTCCGAGCCATTCGTCCGGTTGTTGTGGCTCTTTATACTCTCGTGTCCCACCCGCCCTTTTCCGATACTGTCACGATACAGTCTCGGTCTATTATTTGAATCCCGCTTTTCGTGGGGACCTCGCCTATAGAGAATTTGACAAAGAAATTCAATGGGATTTTATACATGCTCGTGCGCGCAGTTCAAACGTTTCTTTTCGGATAATATAGGGAAATATATGTTTCCTCTACTAAAGGAAGTACTAACTTTTCAAGGACGGTTAAATGTTCCTGCTAGTTCTTTCTTATGTGGCAATTTATGCGCTTATTGCAAGTTCCCAATTTATAGTACGTATTTTTTGGTGGTTAAACGTACATTAATTGGCCACCTTTTTCGCTGCTCTCCATTCATTCCAGTGGATACGTTCAAGCTTTATGTTTTTATATGTTTTATGGTAAACATACGTATATAGTTTCAGCGAAAAATCTCTAGCTTCTGTCTATCCAGTATTAATAAATACTATCGTCATAGATAGAAAAAAAGAGGTAAAAGATTTGAAACAGGCATTACCAAGAAAAGTACAAAAATGAATATGAACTTAATAATGACGCTACAACTTTTTTTTCCGCTTGTAGCGGACTTTGAAAGAGAGTTTATCATAATTCCCGTGTGCGATGTATCAAGGGTCTTAGGAGATTTACTCTCTCCAAGGATACGCATTCGCAAATGCACTCTTCCGGAAGCAAGAAAAGGACTGGATGCTTAACAAAACCGGACAGGGCTGTTTTCTAACCCAAGATACACGCCTGATGCGTCAATATAACCGATCCGTTCAGTTTCAGAATGTCTCTTCACCCGGCATTTTCAAATCGACAACGAAGAGGCACTATCTCCATTCATCTTCATCATTTATCATTCATCCTTATTTAATTTAGTTATTAGTTAGTGTCTCGTATATACGTATACGTAAGTTTTAAGTATACTTGAATATATCGGTCGGTACGAGTTTAAAATTTTATTTTCGTTAACTGAAAAAAAATTTTTGAATTCCCGAATTTTCTACTTATTGTTCGTCATAGAACTTTTTGTCATACAGATTTGAGATGAACCTATTGTGATGCCATTATAGTATTTTTATTTAAAAAATTGGCGATATATCTTCCAAATTGTACGGTATTGTATTTGCAGACTTCCCATTTCATTAGTACTTTGATTTCAAGCTTTTTTATATATTGTACATACGAATTTTAGGGCATGAATTCAAATAAATCTACGTCCATCAATAACTACCAATCGCTCTCGATCTACTGTATATCGTTCGTTCGATATTCGTCTATACAGTGAAAAGGTGACGTTGCCAGCCGCTTTGTTTCATTACTCGTTGGACGCATCTACATTCGATTGTGTGTTCGAAGCGTCACGTTATTTTGTTTTTAGTTTTAAGGTTTTTGACAAACTTTCCGGACATTAATAGACTTGGAGTAATAAACTTGGGCTCTTCTTATCTCTATATATTGCCAAAGAAAAGAGGTAAAAACTGGATTGACAGTAATTCTCATACAACCAGACGTTTATCTATGAAAAAAACTATTTCTATAAATCTACCTCGTGTCTTCTGCACCGTCGTCATTTAAAATAAGTCACGGAAAATTGAATTAGCTCCTTAAAATCGTTCGTTATCTCTTCAACCCGAGCATTTCGTAAATATTTTAGATTTCCATCCTAATATTTATGGGAATACATTCAATATCGACAAAGTAAAATTGAAATTACGAGCAATTCAAGTTATGCTTAAAATTTTAGAAGCAACAAGTTTTACGTATCAATCTAAGTTTTTAGGTATTTGGAAATTATCATTTACAGTTCAGTTGCACAAAAAGACGCTAAATTCTTTTTTGTTTTTTATAGCGCATTTTTCTGAAAAATTTGGTCCAAAGAAAAATTAGCTAATTATGTTTGAAAGACGATTTGAGCGAGATATGCGCGGAAAATGGATTATCATCACTATTGTTTTCTTATTTAATTTCTATAAAAAAGCACCGCATATACAAATAGAGGCACCGTTAATCATTCTTCTCATGATACAAGATGATACGATAAGCGAATGACCTATAAAATAGTCAAATATAAAACATATGTTATAGATAAGAAATGTACAATGTTTGGGAACAGGTGTGAGCAGGTAAAATAATTGCGCGTATAAACATTATCTCTTCCTGAGCGTTGAAAATTTCTGAATACGTGACTTTGGGCATTAATTTATACGATGTTCCCCTTCTAGTGCGACATAGCGCTCTCATAGATTTCATTTAGATAATTACAATAATATCTCTAAAACCAACACAAAGTTCCTAATCAGGAACGCAGGATGCTATCGATATCTATACTGATTGCTGGAATGTGTAACTGAAGAAGTCATTTCACAGATGTTACTGGATCGAATCCTTTGCGGGGATAAGCGAATTTAGTTAATGAAAAACACTTCAGATATCCATGCACTCGATTCATAATCTAAGAGGCAACAATATAAAAAAACATTGACGTCTATTTCTTTCTATTTATGTTCATATAAGAACAACTGACAATAAAAAATCTGATAGAAACGTAGACAATACAGTTTGTAGCTGCCAGAGCTGTCATAAGTTAGTTATACATTCGTCTAATCAATGATGTTTTACACGTTATTGTTACGTTGATCGACTTGCTACACGTTATTTCTATTTTACATTATATCTTATTACGGATATAATTTATTGTTATGGCTTTTGCTTTTAGACGAGACTACGCGTGTGTTCCTCTCTGCAAAATGAGCTTATTCGAATATTGATTGTTTTATCATAATGAATTGAAATAATTGAAATTTTATTGAAATGCCAAAATTAGTCTCTGTATCCAGGATTTCGTTCTTTCAAAAATCTCGTACTTGAAAGATTTATAAGTAGTAATCTGATTTTCTAACATTTGAGACACGGTGTCGTAGGATAAAAGTTACAATTTTTCAATTTTGGAAGAGCTTAATCTCTCGCTCAATTTAGAGCTGGTCACTCGCTTACTTATGCCCGGTTAATTTACCGAGGAATAAAATACACGCAGCAGTGCGCAATTTTCTAGCTGAAATCGAGATTCGAAGAAAATCCGGAAATACCAGATACCTATCAGCGCGCGTGCACCTAAAGACACGCGTAAAGCGCAAATGTCCCAGAAGTTTATCTGACGCGAATTACAGTATATAACACGTATGATGTATCTCGTTGCTCCCATCGACGCGCGTGATCTTAATTTATCGCGTTGATCTTCGCATAGCTCTCCCCTCCCTGCTTATTCAACCGCCTCCTATCTGTTATGCATTCCCGGGGCGAAATTAAAGCTAAGACTAGAGATTAGACCAAATGATCCATTTAAATATTTCGATAAAGGCCAGATAAAGAGCAGGCGCAAGGTCAAGTATATGCCAATTTCAATGCTTCGGCCGCAAGAGAGCGGAGTCGCCCAATATCGCCCAACTTAAAATTCGAAGCGGACGCGGGTCATTCATTTAAACTTCAAATTGTAGGGCGAGAGTTTATACATTATATCTGCAAGTATACGTATATAAATGCGCAATTCGCTCGCCACGATATCAGTCTTATCGTGCAAAGCGTTTATAAGTGTGCATGCGAGATTCGCGCTCGGTCGAATGTAGAAAAAAAAAGGAACGCGATGGTGATTTTTTTTATCGGTTATTTGCTCGACGATACGTATAAATGGAGGGATAAACTAAAAAGTATCACCGCGCGATACTACGAAATCGGCTGCGGTCATATTATCCGTTGCTGCTTATTTCTTCTCCTTCTCGTTTTACAATGACGATTAGGAGCGTCGAAATTCATATATATATATATATATATATATATATATATATATATATATATATACATATACATATACACATCATTAAGATGCATTCCACCCCATCAGTGATGAACTCGTGTTGCGAGCTTACGCAATGCGGGCTCTGATCTTCGTTTTCCATAGCAGTCTTTTCGTACATTGTGAATAAATACGTAAGACAGCGAGACTTGAGCGTAATTAAATAAAATTTATTGCTCGACACTTTGAAGTAGGGAATTTCTCTCTCTCTCTCTCGCTCTCTCTCTCTCTCCGAGAGGTTCAAGATCCGTGAAAAAATGTCTCTTGCAGAGGAGCCGGTATTGTTATTTCTGAAGGGCCAACCAGTCACAGTTGCATGAATGAAGATGTACACTGTGTACTGGAGTATTTTTTCATTCTGTATTTCTTTTTTTTCATTCTTTCTTTCATTATTTTTTTTTTTTAAGAAGACGTACTCTCGTACTAACTAATTCTCTTTCTTCCTTTCCTCCAACTCTTTCAATGGTCTTTCCTTTGCCTTGCGTAACGTCGCGAGCGCGCGTGTGCGCGTTTTCACCCTTCTTGTGACGAAACACTTACTTTTTATATTCTCATGAACGAATGCACCGCTGCGCCAGAACGAGAGAGATAGAGAGAATGCAGGCTCTTGTTTTTATTCAGCTACGCGCGCGCGCGCGCGAGTATGTAGGCGCACTGCACGGCTTTCTGCTCTTGGGAGATACATACGGGTTTGAGAGAGAGAGAGAGAGAGAGAGAGAGAGAGAGAGAGGAAAAAATTTCATTGCAATTCAGTGAATGAAAATGGCGTGTCGTTTAACGTTATATTTTTTGCTACGGCTGCTGCTGTTTCTGCTGTTGTTATTGTGTCAACTTGGGCTTGTAAACACGTATGGGGAATTATAAAAAGACATAAAGCGGTATTTAATTGAAACTGTTTTTCATACAATGTTACGTAGTTTTTAATCTCTTTTTTTTTAAAATGCATGATAACAATTGTCATCAACGCAAAAAAGCGTTATTGTTGCGAAGGCGTGCTTTATAGTAGATGAACATAGTAAAAAATAGATAGAACAATTTATTCATTGTCATTTTTTTATTAAAATTTAAGCGATATTATTTTCTGCGATGTTTGCATTTGCGGAGTTTCAATGAACTGTCAATCCTGATATATGTACTGTAGAATAGAATGCAAATTTTATAATCTTTAGACGAGGTATTTTAATTCTAAAAATATGAGAATAGCAATTTTAGAAATCATTACCAAATTGTATTTCTTGCGCACAGTCTGCAAACTCGTTCTATACGACAGTGCCATTGACAAAATACAAACAAATTTTCTGGATTCGCTAGCAATTTTGTCACAAATGTATCTCGTAAGTACTTGTCCTGCACGCCACTTATTCGATTTTGGCGCACAAATCGAGCCGAAAAGATAATAAAAAAAAAAAACAACCAGGCCCATACTGCAGTAACCTACATTCTACATTTTATTTCGTGCTAACCCCGTTACGACGGTGAAACACTCCGTGCAGAAATAGCGCCGCAAATTTTTGAGACGACCCAACTGGATCTTTTACAGCGAGCGCGATCCTCGGAACTTTTCCGACATACCTAGCGTACCCCTATAGTTATAAAACTCGTTCTCCCGTTCCCGTTCGCTCGTTCCTCGATTGTGTCACACGAGCCTCCCGATACGCCCGTGCCGCGGCCAGGCCGTTGGCGGCGCTGGCCGGTGGTCGCGATGCGGTCATCCGATCGTTCGGCTCGATTTCATTCTCCCGACGTCATCGATGAAATACAGGGAAGACAAGGCATTTCTTGCGCAATAGAAAAGAAGAGGCTTTTCTTTCGCGTACGAAGAAAGTGCGATGGTTTAATTCTCGCAGCTGTCACATCGGCTGTGACATTCTTTTTTCCAGTCTGTTCCTCTTCGACTCTCGAAGAGCGCACTCTGCATTATTAGAACTGTAGTGTTATCTAGTGAAAAATGTACGCTAGAATTGGATTCTCAGAACGGAGATATGTATAGAGTTATATTTTTTTATGATTCATCGATCGGAAACATCGACAAATTCCTCTATGCATAGCTCAATGTAATATTTAATTATTTATATAAACGTGGAATTAAAGCAGCCACTGGCTAACGAGTAAGATAAAACAGAGATACTATAAATTTCAACATTTTTAACAGTCAATATATATTTGTGTGTGTATTATTTACAATTCAATGACAAGACTCAAATGTCACGATAAGACCGTCAGAGATTATCGCGACTTCGGTTCGTTTGATAATAGGCTCGGAATGGTGTTTGATCGCGCGGACTGGCCGCTGAATTTCTTGTCCGGAAACGTAAAAGTATGTTGTATGTCGCTGATACTCCACCATTATTGTGTGGTCAATGCGCGTAATTTTACTACGATCCCCAGAAATAGATACTCGACACGGCGCAAGCAGATTTTGGGTATGCATAAATAGCGAAGTGGTCAAGCTCGGCACCGTCTCTCTTTCTCTCATTTACGCGGAGGCCGATTGGCAGTTCCTTGATGAAAAAACGGCTGTCGCTCGTTACAGCGGACTTTTCTTACACGTGCCACGCGAGCCGAGCAGCAATTCGCGCGGGCGCGTGTATCCGCGAATCGCGTTATCGTGGGCGAGATATCGTCGAGGATTAATTTCGGGCCGTAGCGGATTTTCAGTGCGAAGATCTTAAGCAAAAGCACGAGCGCCCCTTCAGAATCAATAGACCGTTTTATTCAGCGTCTCACGACACTGCCCCCTCCCTCCTCTCTCCAGCCTCCCGAAAATTCTCAGCATAACTCTCGACGTACTTTCGCGGATCGATTCCTGTCCCTCTCGCGGTACGCGATTTTCTCATGCGTCGCCCCTCCTCCGATCCGCGGTGCGTGTACGAAACGCGGGCGTCGCTCGCAGCGGAACTTGCCTCACCGCATATTTCCATTGCGCTCGGCGAGGCATTTTTTCAACCTCTACTCAATACGCCCGACTACTTTTACCGCGTGGACTTGTCAAGCGAGCCATTTATAGTGTCGAAATACCGGCACCCTTGGGAGAACTCGTTAAGATAACGTATACAACTGTATCGGAGCGCCGAGTGCATATAGAGCAGAACACATATTGTTAGCAGTGAGTCCGCGTGGACGTTCGAGTCGGAGAGGTTAGAGAATACGTTATGGGATCAATAACCCAGGGGGCGAGGCTAATCAGATTTCGCGTTCCCTTTCTATCCGTCGTTCGTTCTCTTTCTGGAAAATGAAGATTTATCAGCCAATTAGATCATGCATTCGTACGGCTCGGATCGATTTCCGAAATTTCATAAAGAGAAATACCAGATATAAATTTAACGGATAATTAACCTCCTTGGATGAAGAACGCGCGCCAGAGTGCACGTCGACTCTATATATTCGAATTTGGAATACGAGAGGGAGGGAGAAAAAGAGCGAGAAAGAGGGTGGGGGAGGAGGCGGGGGAGGGGGAGAGGTTATTGCATTACTATTATTGGATAACGACTACTTTTTCTCCGCTGCTCTTTCTCTGTTTAAAGGGCGAGAAAGGGAGAGCGCAGGCCATAGAATAATGTCTCTCGCATAGTGCTCCGCGATCCTTTCAATTAATTAATTTTACAGCGTCAGTTCACCCTTTTTGGGCTTTGAGCATCCAGCGTTCGGTCGGTAATACAATCGCGACTTCACGACACGAGGCCCTAACGATCTCTCCGGGCATATTCGGGATTCAACGAATCTTTTCTCTAAAATCCCTAAAAGTGCATAATTACAATAACACCGAAAGAGCGACGAGAAGGGGGAGGGGGCGAGGATTCTACAGTCGCTATCCCTTCCCCGTCTCTCCGCGTAGTCGGCAACAGAGCGACCGTATACGCGCTTACAGTGCCTATACGTGCTGAAAAGCAAAAAGTACGAGCTGGAAATATATGGACTCCGCCTTGAATAATAGAGACTGCGGTCTATTTATGCCCTGAAATCAATACCGGGCGCCGCCAACGCCGCCGTCGCCGCCAGCTCTCGCGCGCTGCGCGCGCGGCGAGCTCTATAGAGCAGCCAAGGGTTGATGTCGACGCGCTAGCTCGCTCGCCCACCCTCCAACCCCAACCCCCTCCGTTGTACTGCTGTACGGCTTTGAGCCCCTGCGCTCGCGCCCTCTCCCCCTCCGCCGCCCTCTTTCCTCGTTCAGCCAGGAGCTAATGCGCTCTCGACCGACGGGGGTTGCTTACACAAGACCGGACACGCGGGGAGCAGCCTTCCTATGCGCTCTCTGGCCCAGCCCCCCTTTCGACCCGTCTCCAACCGCTCTCTATTTCGCCGGCTAGTTCCTCTCTCTCTCTCTCTCTCTCTCTCTCTTCCTCTATGAGTCAGAGTCGCGCATCCGTCGAAACTCGCGGGGATATGTAGAATTCATCCTGTTTCGATTGCGCGCGTATGGAGATATTCATGGCATCTACCCTTTATAACTAGATCAGGGCACCGCTTGTTGCGCGAGATCGAACCATACCGTTATGCAGTTTCGTTATAATAGCGCTAGGTCACGCGATTTCCCAAACTTCGGCATCGGGAACTTTTCGCGGATTCTGTTTCGTTATATTAATAGGCGTACACACACACACACACATAGTTACGCTGTAGGTGTATTTGTGCTTTAATTGTTATTCAAGCTTTACCCAGAGCAAACCACGTAAACGCGGAGGGGAGAATCGGTACTCTTTACAGAAATTCTTTGCAAGTTGGATAAAAAAATAGCTATGGATAGTAAATAGTTTGATCCATTTAAAAATTACGACTTCGTAAATTGAGCTATCTCGAGCTGATAAGTGTTATAAAAATACAATATTACATATATCCAAGGTAATTTATAGAAAAAATATATTATTATATATATATATATATATATATATATATATATATATATATAGATTTATTATATAAAACTATCAATTTTTTTTAGAAGTTTTATGCTATAAAAAAGTTGTATATATAACCTATAAAACGATGATTCTTCATTTTATTGCACTGCTAACAGTGACAAGTGACACCACAATTATCGTGCCATTAGCAGAATTAGCAGCCTATAAGAATCCTGTATTATATAGGCATAAGTATGGGAATCGACCTCAATAGCGATACGGACTTCTGAGTTGCTATTACGCTCCGTATAAAAACTTAGAAAGCGTTGCCGTTCTTTGCTCGCGAATTTTGCACTATATATACCGTTACAGCGTGGGAGAGAGCGCATCTTTTGGATTTTTTCTTCTTCTCCGACCCGGGAAAAAACGCAAAAACGGAAATATAAAAAATAATGTTGAGAAAATAAGTTTTAATGCGTATTTACTACAGTGTACAGCATCGTTCGGATTCGTAATAAACTTATGAATTATTAGCAGATTTATGGGTATGAAATATTTTCTTAGGCATTATTGCCTACATCAGTAGTTAAATCTACTCGATTCTATTCAATCTTATAAACATGTGGTTATAAGTCTTCGGTTCAGAATTTCATATACCTTTGATCACTTTTACAAACTATTGCAATTTCTTCAATACAGGTAATATCTCTAATTCTGTACATGTAATCGTCATTAATTATAGGCAGCCAAAGATATTTTTTTCTAAACAATTTTAGTCGATAAATACTACCAATTTATTAGTTATCCTTATCTAGATTAGTAATTTTTTTATCGATAATCGCAACAAATTATCTTAATTATTTATTAAGAAATTAGTAAAATTGACTTTTTTTAAAAAAATCATAACAATTTTATTCGTTTTTTGTTTAATACCGTCTCATGTAGGTCTCTGGGATGGAAAATATCTAATGCAACTGCAGACGCACTGGCTCAAATAGCGACCCTTGATGAAACTCTTGAAGATATCCAGGTATAATTTATTGACTGTTATGAAATATTTTAACAAAACTGCTTACAAGAAACTCGCAAAACCATTAAACAACACGGACGCTACAAAGAAAAAGAATATTTCGAATGGTTTCATGACAAGAAAGTCGAACTGTGGTTCGTTAAGAAGCCTGTAAGTCGATTCTGCATTTCTTGGTTTAACAGAAATAGGGCCGATTACTACAATCTTCCGGCATCGCTCGCTCGAATTGGAACAGAAAGTAGTAAATTCTGTTGTAAACGATATAGACAATCGAGACTTCAACCACATTCTTTGGAAATGGTCCCTCTATGACTTCACAAATCAGACCGAAGGATACAACTACCCATACACATCGATGTGTTTATTTCACAACTAAACATGCAACTCTGTAACATTATAATCTCCTTCCTCGAAGAATGTAACATATTTTTATAATTACGATATATATTGTATAAATTTCAATGTAATATAGATATTATAAAAACATGTAAACTATACAATTTGCCAAGCCTTATAAGTCTTTTCCTAGGCTTAAATTAAGCTTTAATAAAGCAAAAAAAAAAAATTATCTTAGAAATCCCACCGATCAATTTTTACCGTATACAGCTAAACTTGACAACTTCCCCTGGAAGGTCTTGAAGCTTTAGACAGTGAAGGACGAAAAATCTTTGTTAAAATTTCGATCTCGCTTAAAACATCCCTTGACAACGTATAAAATTTACAAGGCTCGCTAGTTGCACCTACTCTTCAATTTTCATCGTGTATAGGTCAGGCTCGAGTACATTATTGACGTATTTGGGGTTCATCGCGTGCAGCAGCTGCCTTACATCGCGCGCTTTCATATTCAAGCCGGTCGCGCCCTGAAGCATTAAAGAACTTTTATATATTGCATTATATACTGTAAAAAGGGTGACCGATATATGCTACTTTTGAGCGATATTCATGCAACAATTCAAGACTAATTGTAATACTATGAATTCTTGTGGTAAGTATTGGAAAATATTTTAATAAACATCATTTTCCTCGCATTATCCAGTTTGTTTATTTATTTTCTCGATAAAAATATGTAATTTAAATCGAATTTGACGAACTCTGTAATTTAAAGTATACGCAAAAATCCGAAGTTTAATCGGCTCGCGTTTACTGGTACCAAATCAGGAATATTGATGAATCGTCAGACTATGGTATAGTCTCTGCAGTGTTTTTCACGAAGGCGTCGAGAACCATTGAAAACTTTGATAAATTTTTTTTGTACCGAGCAACAATAAAATTAAAACAGAAATGGAACACTGTTTTTGAAAATGATTTTCGTGCGCACTGAATAATTTAACCGCAGCGCTGTTCAGCACTTCAGGTGGGTATTTTCAGGCTGTTATTATATTCGAAATTATACTGCAAGTATTAGCATTATTCTTTTTTTGGAACTAATTTTAAATTTACAAAAACTTTCAAGCTTTATATATGAACGTTAAAAAATACTAATCTTCGTTAACTGATCTAATTAAAAGCTTTGTCAAAAATATTTTAACGATAAACAAATCATGCAACTCGAAATGAGCCACTGAATATAGCGAAAAAACCGTGGGATTCTACGATCCAATTAGACACAAGATAAATGCACTCGCTCGTAATTTCTGGCCGCTTTCACTGCGCCAAAATTTTTCAACCTGCCCTAAACCACGAGCTCTGAACTGTGAATTCGAAAGATACAAAACAAATGATAAAGAATAACAAAAAAAAAAAAAAAAGAAGACAGCGAGGTGAAAAATATAGCCGACAGCAGGGGCGAGGGGGGGGTAGGGGCTCCTTTCGTGCGTGCGCGCGTGGGGCAGGTCCGGGGTCCCGGGCGCGTCGATAAATCACCGCCCGCCTCCTGTAATTACGCGGGCGAGCAGAAATAGACGCGTGTATGTGTCCGCGCGAGTGTGCGTGCGAGTATCTCCGCGCCGCGCATGCGCCCGCGGAGGATAAATAAGCGCGCACTTTCCCGCTCTCTCCTCCTCGACGAAACATTGCAGAAAAGAGAGAGACAGTGGAATAGAGAGAGGGACAGCGAGAGAGGGAGAAAGAAGCAAGACAACCGCGGCGACAAATAAGATCGTTTGGTAAAAAATTTCACCGGAGGAATAGGCGGTCGGGAGGAGGGAGCGGGAACGCGTATTATGGGTTTGCAGTGCTTTTGCGAGTGTATACGGTGAGAGTAAGAGGGAGAGAGTGGGCGGGAAGGGGGGAGTAGTCCCGTGGCCATAAATTGCCGACATAAACGCTTGGCGGAGCTGCAAGCCGAGAGAAACCAGTCCCCCCTCTCTCTCTATTCCTCTCTTGTTCACTCATATATACTTATATATAGTCGTTCCGGAGGCCACTTCGGTTTTACCTCTCTCTCATAGCCTTAGCTCACCCCCGCAGATTTTTCCGGGCTCGACACACCACCTTTCAGGCGCGTGTGATATATATATATATATATATATATATATATATATATATATGCATGCATATATATATAAAGTGAATCCTAAAGGATCTTGAGCGAGCGGAGAAACCCTTCTGTTGCGCTAGGCGTCCTTAGGCGCGGACTTCCCCTCTCCACTCACTTTATTATATTCGCACCGCGGAAATTAAGACGCCTCTACCAAGGCTGCTCTGGATAGAGCGTGAGAGAGAGAGAGAGAGAGAGAGAGAGAGAGAGAGACGGGGGGTGAGGGATGCGCACAGAGAGATGGAGTGAGAAAGCAAGAGACGTGGACTGTAATGAAAGAACGTGAAGAACGGTCGTAGTCGTCATCCACGAGCTCAGGCAGCTCTCGCCTTTCTAGTATTATAAACATTGTGTTTCTTTCGGAGCTCTCTTGATTTAAGAATCGCTCGCTAATAAAAATGCGTGGGGCTGGAGGCCTGCAGTTATATTATCGAAGAGCTCAAACTTTATGATGAAGCTTGTATCGTAAAGGATAGACTTTTATAACGGACGGTGCAATAATTATAGCTCCATCTTGGGCGATTTATCTGAATAATGACTCGTAACTAAGAGCGCACGCGATGTCAAATATTTTTTACAGTGAGATATCCACGAATAGAAGTGGAGAATCGAGGGACAATAGACCTCTGGATTTGTCAATTATTTATGTTCCTTCTGCGAATGTCATATTCTACAAAGTTTTTTTTAACTAAGATATATCATGGGTAAATTACGATTCGGCAAATCTGAGTCATTTTTTCGCGTAGATCATTGTCCAAATAAATGAACCAGTGATTGTAATCTTAGTAAATAAAAAACAAACCTGAATTGTAAAATACTTTTATTTCAATGTGAAAAAAAACGATGGAATTCAGGTTTAAACATTTTATTATTATTATATATATATATATATATATATATATATATATATATATATATATAATAAAGTATTTAAAACATTTTAATTATTGTTGTTCTATAAAATAGTATCTATGAGAAAAAGTCCATCTTCTTAGTTATCTTCTTCCAATGGATCGACGGAAGAAAGATTTCTCGAACAATACGATCTGAGATGTAAAAGAATATCGTTATTAACATGTCCGATATGGATTATACATATACGCAGGAATTTTTGGGATGCAATTTTTATAAGAAAAAATATTTTATTTGAAGGAAAAAGCTTTACGTATGGCCAGAAAGAATGCATCCGTAAAGTCATTGTAGAACTTTTAAATCGACCCTTTTTTTAAATTCTATCATATTGATATCGCGTAACGAGTAATAAGATAAAACAAAATTTCAGACTTCATTCTGTTTGAAAGTGCTCGCAAGAGGCAAAACTGAATTACTGTTATTAATATAAAGCTCATTATTAACAAAAATTTTTAGTGGAGAATTCTACTATATGTTTATGTTTTATGTTTGTAAAAAAATTCCTGAAATGTTGTATTTTTTAATTAATAAACGTGAAATAAATATTATCTAATATATAATAATCAATTCTTAATATTTGTTAATATTAAATTATCTACAAAAACAAAGTTTTCCGATTTAATTTTCGATTTTTTGATTTCTCTTGAAATGAACAATTTACATGAATACGACATAAAAAATCTTTTCAAAATACTTTTCAAATTATCATCCGACGAATGTTTTCGAGCAATTTAAAAATTTATTTTTAAAATATTTATATACTTATCTACAGTACATTTATCTCTGGCAATAACAAGTAATAAATTGAATAATAGCAAAGTGACGAGTCGTTAAACATTATATCAAAATAAAAAAAAAATATACATACAATATTGAAAACAATTGTTACAAGTGCACTTATAATGTGGATATTTATTAAGTTGCGCCCGTTATTTTTTGAATTTATCATTGAATAAACATATTAATTTCAAAACCATTATTTTCTACCGAAAATTTCCGATTAAAATATTTTATTATAGCAAATTACATCTAAGTAATATCTTTGTCAGATTCGAAAATATAAAATTTGCTGTAAATAATATTATAGTAGGTAAAATCCCGTTGTTTAATCTTCCAAATTGCATAAGCTGGAAGTAAATAGCAATCAACTGTTTAATCAGATCATAAAAAGGATAATGTTCAAAAAGACCTTTACGAAGCTATTTAATTACCATTAAATCGACATTTTTAAATTAGTCTTAACAGTGTCTCTATAAAGAGTCATAAAAGTAAATATGCCTGTACATAAAAATTTAGCATTTTTGTTTACCCGAATGCACGGGGTCTGCATAATATAATGGATTTCTGCGAAGCAGTTGTAGCGGCAACAGCAGCAACAGCGTCAGACCAGGCGAACTAGTAAAAAATCTCTGTCCTACTTAAAAAAAAAATGTAAACCCGTCACTTTAAAAATACTTAATCCTCATTTCGTTCGCTCTTATTTATTACAGGTTGTTAAAGCAATCCCCGCATGATCCACATATGCAGTTGCGGCACGGGAGAGAAAGAGAGTCAGAGAGAAAAGGGAGAGACGCGCGAGACGTGAAAAAAGGCGAGCTGTAGGGAGGGGAGGAAGAGAGTGAGAGTGAGGGTGGGAAGGGGAGAGGAAGAAGGGGAGTCGCGGAGAAAAAGTAACTTAGAGAAGTGCACAGGCGAGAGGTGGAGTGCGCGAGTAATGTGAGAAGTCAGCCGAGACAGCTCTCGACGCGACCGGGACGTCACGTGCGGCTGTTTCAGCACGTAACTTTTCAAAATTTCAAATCCCGGACTATAATATAGCGACAAACACAACTCGCCAAATGACGGCTTCCTTTTCTCTCCCCCCCCCTTCCCATATTCTCCGTCTCTTAAATATCCAACCGCTACGAGCTCATCTTTTCTACTATTCATTCGACACTTCGTTTCTTCACGGAATGCCAACACTGGTAGTCTGATATCAAATTCTTATATAGAGCCCGATCAATCTATGACAGGATTCCAACTGTATAAAAATCAAACTATTACTGTAGAAAAAATCAAAAGTTTTAGCAAGTAATCGATTAGAAATCTTCTCGATCTGTAATGAGTAACATACAGAGTTGAAAAATTACAAAAAGATAAAGGGAAGGAGTTTTATTTAAGAAAACATATTGTAACTTGAATGAGACAATGGAATGAAAAATTTTTGACTTCCCTAAAATTATTATTAAATCGACTTTTTTTTAATTATTAAGTACGTTAGTCAATGCACGGATATAACTACTGCAGAAACAACAATGACATTGGATTTTTTTAATTTTATCGCAATATACACTATGCGATAAAAAAATTTTTCAGAAAAAATATCGTTTATAATTAATTTATAATTAATTTAAATATTATTAAATAGTTTATAATTAATTAAAATATCGTTTATAGTTAATTTAGTTTTTTTCGCAGCTAAGAAACGTGATTTTTCATATATTGCCATATTTTAGCAAGTATCTTTCTAACCTTAAAAGTTTTTTTTTGCTAAGACATTGCACTTAGTCGTTTGAAAAAATTTCTCACTGAATAATATTAGGATTATTTTATAGAGGAATAATAATATTAGGATTATTTTCATTTGATACACGATAAGAACAATCTATCCATTCAGCATTACACAAGAAATAGAGTGGCTTCATTCTTCGTAATTAGATTCTACAGTTTTATATATTTTATTTCAACTCTAGAGAGGAGACGGAGAGAGAGAGAGAGAGAGAGAGCGAGGGGGGTGGTAGTGAGCGAGGAGAAAAAGAGAGGTAGATTATCTAAAATACCTCTCCTGGAAATGTTTTCCATTCGAAACGTGAATTCCTCGCGTGTGTAAAATTACACACCTTTTGTTATAGGCGTATCGGCCGCACGTTTGACCGTTCTCCCGTCGCCCCTCGCCCGCCAATCTCTGAGTTGCGCTGTTGCGCAACGCGCTCTATACGCGTGCGCGCGCTCACGCACGCATAGGCGCGAGCTTCCCCCGCACTACGTCTCTCTCAACACGACGCGCTGCACTTTAACGCGAGGCACTTTTGTCGCAGGTATATATATATATATATATATATATATGTATATATTATATATATATATATATATATATATATATATATATATATATATATATACCATCCGATCGGAACAGTTTCTCTGCAAGCCGTCCCTGTATAACAACGGCGTAGGTCCTCGGTGTAAACGTAGGAATACGAGAGGTAATCCCTAACATCGTAGCCGTAGGCGCTTCCCATACAACTCGCCGATTCCGTATATGATGCCGACAATACCCATAGACTGGCGATTTAAAAAAAATTAATTATTTGGAAATATTCTTCTGCGCGAATTTTTTCATGAAAATAAATCAGACACGTTTTCATCGTAAGGCGTGCGATTTTTCCTTTCAAGAAAATAAATACGAAAACGCTTCTCCGTGAAACGCAAGCTGCTCCTGCTAATATTGTTCTTGTAAATCTGACCATGTGTTTATTAATAAACATTTAGTTGGCGTGAATAAATATCTTCAGAATTTCAAAAATTCTGTTTTTCTTCTCAAAATAAATAGACTTCTGTTGTACGTTTATAACAGGTATTCGTGTTTTTTTTCTTTCTTTCGTTTTTTGCTGTATTTATTAAAATAAATAACTTTATTTGACTCTGTTGTTCAAAATTAAAAATCTTAAAGTATTATAAAAGATGATTATTTAAATGGTAATTATTATTCAAAATTTTGAGATCGTTTCTGCTAAAGTTGATTTTTTATAACTTTGTAAGTTTTTGACTTTATATTAAGTCGTTTCTAAATTTGAATGATCTTTCTGTAACAAGTTTCTAATGCTTTATTTATTCATAAGGATTTATTAAATACTATTTTATATGCATATAGAGGTATTTCCTCATAAAAAAGTTATAGATCACGAAACGTTATAAAAAGATATTTGTCTAATAATTGCTGATGATGATTGTAAATAGAAGTAAAGATTAAATTATAAGAATTCTCCAATTATGATAATGTTTATAAAACTTAATAAATAAAAAAATTTATTTTAATTTATGTCTTATTGAAAGCAAAAACTATTACTATTAAAAAGTTTGATTGATTTTGAATTTGCTCTTTACCCACCGGTCATTTTCTAATCCAGTTCCTATTCTATAAAAGAATATTACCAAAGTTACAGATTTAAAAAGTAAAAATTTACTACTAAGAATTAATAAAATAGTTTAATCTTAAAAAGGATGAGATCAGTAAATTAGGGGACTAATTTCATCTACTTAACTAATTGCATAGCTTATTTACGTGAGTTATAATTCTAAGTAATTTATTTAAGTTTGAACACATCAAATTTTCTGTACAGAAAATCACTTTTGCAGAAAAGACAAAAATACTACACCTAGATGTCACGATTAAAATATAGCTAAGAAATAAAATAAAATACATTATTTTTACAACAATCTCTTCTAAATTCTACTAATATAGCAGATTGACTTCTTTAGTTTTTCAAATGATTTAAATTATCGTGTTTTTTTTAAATATTCATGTTTTCGCAAAATGTTTAGTTTTTTTTATTAGAAAATAATATTAATTGATATAACCATTAACATATTAAAGTAAAAGAGTAGTATTAATTCGCACATGCTATATATAATCAGATCGTTTTCACTCAACTAAGCATAATTGGATACTTGGGTCTCTCGGAATGGTGCTAACACACTATGACAACGAGTATTTTATTCATTCGAAAATACATATCGAGCTTGTTCAAAAAGTTGTCTGTTTTGATTCTGATTAGAATTTTTTGCTTTACCAAAACGTTTAATGCTTATAAATTGCTGCTATTTTCATTTGTAAACGTTATATGTGCAACAATTATTTCACTGTATAAAATATAAAAACTTAATGGTATTTCAACACAAAAAATACAGTTACTAGATAATAATCTGGTTTTCGAATTCTATCTATTCATAAAATTTAAATGTAGTGAAGAACTGAAATGTAAATTTAAATACAAGTTGCTGTATTTTATATAAATGTTTGAGCATACATGTTTCATTTATATTTTAGTAACAGACTTTTTCCTACACGTTGGCTTTTAAGTTTCATTTATATATGTATATACAAAGAATATTTGACTTAAGTAAGGAGATTGATAAGAGTGGATAATTTTTATTTCATTGACTGAGACACGTACGACCGGTCGTGCTATATTATGTTATATTATTGTAATTTATTTATTATTTGCAATTTAGTTTGATAATATGCTTTTTAGTATATATATATATATATATATATATATATATATATATATATTCATTAATGTTTGTAGTAATTTACATATTACTTATGATTTTTTTTCATAGTATTTCATTTCATTTTATATCAACAATAGTAAATGTATATTTCTTTCTTGCCGAGTCTTTGGCTAAGATTTAATTTCATTAATTATTTGAGGAAAACGATAATTAATTAAACGAAAAAATCTGTAGATAATTTAAAAAATCGAATTAAATCGACGTATACAGTCTTTCCCAATAAGTGTAATATTTAAAGAAAGGAGGTGGTTTAGAACAATATGAAATTCCGAATTCTTTAATGTGTAGTTTCAAAGAACGAAATTTACTTAAGATATTTTCAATATTTTTTCGATTTTTATATCTTCTATGTTGTTTGTCTAAATAACAATGTCTTAAAGACATTTTTTATAAAAATTTTTTCGTCTATTGATTTTTATTTTAATTGCTGAGAGTAAATATTCGATTTAAATAGTAATTCGAACATCTCGTATCGATCTGATATATAATATTATAATGGCTCACTTTGCCAGTCGATTTTAAGTAAATACTTTAAATGAATCTTAGCATGGATTTATTTTAAAATATAATTAATATTAAATGATTATATACTTATTGTATTATGTCTTTAAGTATGGAAATTTCCCTATCTCAGTGCTTAAAGGAATAGTAACATTTTTAAATATTTAAAAATATTATTAATCAAAATGGGTCGTTACACTCCTTCTGTTACCATGTCATTTGAGACATAACAAAAACGATCATTATTAGTTTATTGCCTTACATAACAAAATTAGAAATCATGATCAGACGTTATACTAAGGTTATTTACTTGTAAATCTAAAATAGCTAATAATTTAAAAATGCATCAAACATCAAAAAGCCAAAAACTTCAAAAATCGATCCCGTTTCCGTGATCCGCACTTTCGATTCTCGCGCCCCGTCGAAGAACCATTATACCTGTATGTATATATATATATATATATATATATATATATATATATATATATATATATATACCGAGCGCTGGGATACTCTTGGCGCTTCCGCAGCGCGCGTGTTTGCGACCCTGTGCTGCCCGATAATCATCGCGACTGTAGTTACCGGATGCGGGCGAGACACGAAACCCGGGCATCCGCAGACAATCGCGATCGGGGAAATGATCAATACGTAATATATGTACTCTTCTTTCCTTCTTTTTTCCAACGCATACATCGAGTTTTCTCAGACACCGTGCACTAGGACGCTGTAATGGGGGGGGGGAAGGGGGGGAGACGAGACTTACCTGCAAATCGGCCGTAGTTTCTGTTCAGAGTCGAAACTCGGTTTCGTGGCTCGGCAACTTTGCTGACATTCGCGAAGGTACGCACTTGTATTCAGCCGATGATGCTAATATAACGATGCTTATGCCACGTCGCTTTCGCTTGATAGAGCGACTTTTTTTATTTTTGTATGCTTGCTAGCTGTCTTTCTGCTTTTCCTTCGGCCACTGTAGCCGATAATGAAACTAAGCTATACTTTGACTTATCGCTTCTCGCTCTTTAAATTATCATAAATATATTCTGTTCCGATTCTTTCTCGATGCAGGTACATTGGCTCCTGGATTTTTAAAGAATATATCTCTCTCACAACGAGACTTTGCGCATGTGCTGAAATTAGTTATCTTCTCTTTGTTATTCTTATATTGTTTTTTTTTTGTTTAATTTAATTTAATTTTATTCTTTTATTTTAGGGTTGCGTTTGAACTGTTCTGTTGTAGGCTTGTATTCGTTCTAATCTTCTTCTCTTGGAACTCGATTAACAATACATATAGCGTGGGAGGGGCGTAGGCACTATTGCACTGCGATAGAAGGTAAGTTTGAAGGTACTTTTGTAGGTTTTGAGGTATTCCTTGTTGAAGGTACAGAAGTACGGCCTGTAGGTGCTACTGAGACGAGGCCGAACGTTCCCCTGTTCTTTTTTTTGTTGCCTTATATCCTTTAAATAAGCTTTCGTACTTTCTTCCGTTTCCTCCCGCTCAAAGTTTGTCTTTCGTTGGAGGCCCCTCGCTGACGAAGGGTCCGCGCACGAGTGGTCAGAAGTGCTTATCACCTGATCGTGTCTCCCCGCTTAGCCACATCGCACTGGGGTAAAGCGTCCGCTTTCACGAGATTCTTGACACAAACCATCTGCAACAAGTATAAGGGATGATTTTGATTAGATATGTTTTTCTTTCTATATGTATAATAACAGTATATTTAAAGAGTGACATCGCTTATTAATCTGAATATTGTCGGAACTTTTAAATTATTGTCATTTTCAAGATGCTCTGACACTTTTAGAAACGTGCATAATACGTAAAAGTCGAACCACTATTTTCGAGGTCGAAGTATAGAGATTTTTTTTTCATAGAAAATAATATTATGCAATAAATATTATGCAGATAATATTATTCAGTAGAAAATAATATTATGCAATTGCTTTATTGAATTCGACGATTTAACTATATCTCGCAATAAGAGGTCATGTTAGTAATAGCTTCGAATGAGTAATACTTCGTATATAAACTTAGATTTTGCACCTACTATTTGGTCTTAATAATATAGATTTTTTATATTTACACTGATACATCTGCAAATCTCATCGTTGTGATCTAAAATGAAAACATTTGGCTCGTACAAGGTATTGAAAATTATATATTAAAATTTATAAATCTTTGAAAACTTTATGAAAAAGTCAAACTATTATAAACCTATAAAAACCTTTCAATAGTTTATAATATAACCTATGGCAAAAGTTGTGCTTACTTCTTCTAGATTAAATAGACTAAACGAATGCTTATGTTAAATACCATGCTTTCGAAAATATTTATTGACAAAATGGTTGGTTTATTTATATGCTACAACATTCGAATCTCGACCTTGCTGACTTGGATATAATTCTGGAGGTATCGTGGAACAAACCACAGTTTGTCAAGAGCGTGAAAATTAATTTTTACCTCGTGAAGGTTTCCCGCCTTTGTTCGAACTTAAATTTCTATGACTCAATTATCAATATCCAAATTCATGTGACGAAATCTACGATTGTCGGGATGAAATAATTATCGATATCAGCTAAATATGTTAATATCTTAAATAATATCTAAATTTAGAAAGAAAATTCTTTGATATTTGTAGCAAAAAAGTTAATAATATTTCGTTAGTAGAAGACGATGCTTTATAACAAACAATAAATCAAGCCTCGAAGCAAAAAAACTATTCTTTTACAATTTCCTGTAAGAAACATCTGTGGTTGAAGCAAACTACATAATTATTTTCCGAAACCATCGTGAAGAATGAATGCGACTTTCTAATCGCACGAAGATACCAAATCGTCCTTCGTAATCGTGATCGTCCTGTACAAAGAGAGTTTGGATCGTGAAGACGGGCGAGATAAACTCGTTAGAACCTCCGACAGTCTTGTCGCAACGGTTTACTGTGAGTACCGAGCAAGTAACGAGCGAAAAGATTGCTTTTCGCTCGTTTATGAATTTCAGCGTCGAACCGGTCGCGCATCGAAACGAACCGCTTGAATTAATAAAAAAGGCTCTGCGCGGTACGTTCCACGAACCACAATCGGATGTATATATAGAATACCTGCATGGGCGCGCCTGCGGGGAGATGGGGAGGAGGGGATACTTAACGCCGTGGAAGGGGCATTTTTAACGCGAAGATGGACCGCGAGAGCGAGGAGGCGGAAATTAATTTTGCCACCGGACGCCCACGCGCTACTCTCGCTTCTGCTACATACATATGCGCGCCGAGCGCCCGGTTAAAATAAGGGTTATATAATTATTTATGGGAATCAAAACGGGAGAAGAGGAGGCCGGAGGAATATTTTGAGGTCCACGGTGTGCCGCTACCGCACGAGCCGGTGCGGACCTCGGTTATTAATTCGTGGATTTATAACGTCGTTGCGGAGTCTCGAATTAAAGATGAGGCAGGGGAAGAGGAAGAGAGAAGGAGGATACGTGGGCGTGAAGGGCGTTTCAAATGTAATATATAAATTGGCGTGGTTAATTAAGTATGCTCCAGGTAGCTGTGCATATTTTCAATGAAACATTTTTCTCGCTGTACTTTGAGCTTTCATTGTGCGATGCTGACAGTGCAACTGGACTCGAGTCAGTGACATTTTGCAATTTTTCGATGTACCGGAAATTCATGAAATATGGAAGGGAAGTATGTGCAAATCGCTACAGAATGTAAAGAGTTTTTGCATTAAACTTTACGTCGAATCGATCAATTATATAACTTTGACAAGAACATTTGATCATGATAGTTCCATTTGCTTTTAATGTATTGCAAACTTTATAAATAAATAAACATTGTAAAAAATTTTCAACTCCCATTTATATAGAAGACTCGATTTATTGGCTTTTTAGACGACCTGACATCATAAAACCAAATAGAGGATAATTAGGAGAACTAATAACCGCAGGTAACCTTTTACTATTGAGTTGGTATCACATATCCGCCGACGGCGTGGATTTATATTATGTATATATCAGGTTCATGGCATTATTCATAGTCCCTCTTTCTTCGATTCACAACAAGAATACGTTACTTATAGAAGATTCAGACTATCGTTTACCGACGTACACACCCTTTCGCTTACTCTTTTTTTTTTTTCAAGACTATTAGCTTCGTTTTAGAAGCCCCCGCCCTACAATAAGGTGGCTTAAGTAGGTAGCCGCCTTTTTATACCACATAGTTGAATAGATGTTATATATATAATATTGCGAGACTATAATATGCCTTTACAATGTGGGCTTTTTTTTTGATTTTTTGAAGATTGGCATCTACATTAACCAAACTCAAGGCGAGAATGAGAACGAGAGGATTGTTTGATCTTACTGCTCTTTTCAAGTGTTATTTATTACTTATTTTTCTTCACATTCCAGCTTTTTCATGTTTTATCGAAAATGCATATTTTTCAGCCTTCTGCTTTCATCCTGGAATTAACTTGATGATTTTTCCATGCCAGTTTCAGACATACAAGATACTATTTCAATGTGTATAAGAAGACTTTAGTTAGACTTCGGAAAATCACCCGCTCCTTATTTGGTTAAAAATTTGTACATTTATATTTTCTAGACTGCTGATTATGGATATCGTAATGGCTTGGGAAGAACAATAAATTTTCTTGTCGGAAACAATAAAACTTATGTTTTTTCGAAAACTACTCGGAAAATAGGACAAATTAAAAACAAAATTGCAACAAACGGCGTACATATTATGAGAATACTTCTTTTGACTTCCATGCATTTTTTCTCTACAAGCAGTTTTTTGGGATAAATTACATAAATACGTAAAAAGAATTTCTCTTTGCAATTCAACCCTATATTGTCCATGATTCAGGGGATCCTGAAGCGGAAATTTTTAATTATTTTATAGAAATATCGTTTGCATCGCTAAAAGGAATAGATAAAAAATAGCTATTTTGCTCAGGTCTACAGCTTTTGTTTGAAATATATTTTTGCAATTGTTCTTATTTTTCGTGCTCAATTCGAAAAATCATCGTGTTTATGGTTCTTTTAATGGCATTGGTCAAAAGCCGCAACCAATATCCAAAATTTAGAAAAGTACAAATTTTCATAAAAATGGAAAATGATCCAAAAATAATAGTCATATTCGTATTTTTATGCATGTTTTTTTTTCCAGAAACATTTTGCTCTTCCCTTATTCTCAACTTCGATTCTTATAGAATCGCTTCCAAGGATACACTCTCGAGCATTCACCACGCAGCAATAGAAGCGGTAGCGGCGGCAGCAGCGATTAAGTTGCGAAATAAAATACGCACACACGCGCGCGAACGCGCACGCACTCACAAACACACACGCTGTGGAATTGCAATTTACCGTATAAACGGCTCATGTATACCGCACGCGCGGTTATAAATGCAAAAAAAAATCATCGAGATGAGGAGAAGTAACGGCTGACCCTAACTAAAGCCGACCACTTATATTGTCCACCACTGGGATATAAAATACAAAAGCGTATGGGATTTTTCCGAGAAGCTCGCTCTTGACATGCAGAAGTACGGCAAGCGCGGGGGGTTCGGTCGTGAATCACGGTGACTCCGGTGACTTCTCTCTCTGTCTCTCTCTCTCTCTCTCTCTCTCTCTCTCTCGTGTCTCATTCTACACACTCGAAGCAAAATTTCTGCAGCGACAGCATAGATACACACTACATATCTACTCTCCCCCCACCCTCTCTCTCACTGACAAACTCACACACCAGAAATAAACTTTCGGCTTATTTCTGGCTGTCAAGCAAAAAGCCGCGAGCGGAATAAGTCATCGGCGCGAAGAGAAACAATTCCAAAAATAATATGAGCATAGTTATAAGAAAGCTATCTCTCCGGCCCCCCCTCGCCGCTCCTCTACCGACGGCTTTCTAGATGCGCGAGAATCGCGTGCCCGCTGTGACGCTATGAGAACGAGCAACACGATGCCAATACAGAGATAGTGTGGAGGTAAAGGAAACAGAGGGAGAGAGAGAGAGAGAGAGAGAGAGTTGAGGGGGAGGGAGCAGAAGAGAGGGCGATCTCTCCCTTCGATATACTCCGCGCTCACCGGGAATTTTTGTAATTCCACCTTCCGCCTCGCCGCCTGCATGTATGTCCGGCCCCCGATGCCGCCGCTTCCTTCCTTTCTCCCTCCTGCGACTTCCTTCGGAGGTGTATTCTATATACGCATGCGTCTAACTTCCCACGGCTAATGCGTGTCACGAAGGGCACGGAGAGAGAGAGAGAGAGAGAGAGAGAGAGAGAGATCGACAAATCCGCCGAGGCGTACATTCGCGTACATTATATACGCAGGCGCATTATATGCTCTCGTCTGGCTTGTTTTGTTAGACAGAGGTAGAGGTAGAGAGAGAGAGAGAGAGAGAGAGAGAGAGAGAGAGAGAGAGAGGGGAAATGAGTATGCCGCAGCGGGTACCCCACCCCTTTCCTCCGGCGTCACTGCACTCGCGCCGTCTTCGTTCGAGAGCTGCGCGCGTGTATGCACACGTGCACGCGAACGTAGGCTTACACACACGCGCGCGCGCGCACACATTCACATGTGGTTATGTATGTATGTATGTACATAGATAGATATGCTATATGCGGTATGTGCGCGCGCACTGCTTTGCTGCAGCTCGCGTGCGCAGCGCACATCGGCGTTACTGCACGCACGCAAGGGAGAGTGAGAGACCGGACCTACGCCAACGTCGCGCTGCATTCTCCCTTTCTTTCTCTCTCGCTCCGTATTCCCATCAGCCGTTCCTCTTTTCGCCGGTCTGCGTTTCGTCTCTCCCTCGCCTCGCCGCGCCGCGCCACGCCACGCCACCCCTTCCCCCTTATTTCTATATATATATATGCACGCCTGTATTTACCGCACTCGGCCGCGTCGCATGTGCGTAAATGTGGATCACGTCTCGACCGCGGCGCGACGGCGTTGGCGGCCTGTCCAGCGCGGCCTGGGCAAGGACGGAGGGGGCGAAAGAGGAGCGCGCGCAATGTCTGCTTATAATAAATATGTATTTAACGTGTACACGCCCAAAAGTTCGGCGCTCTCCTAATTGAAGATAATTTCTAATATACATAAATATATATAAATGTCTGGAATTAAGCGATCTCCTTTGTCAGCTGCGCGCCGTTTGTTTACATATTAAACACGTGCGATCGGCGAGGCTGCACGGAAGCTTCCGCTGCTGTCTCTGTCAGCTATCGCGCTCGCTTTAATGCTTTTTAATTGTATGTTAAAATCTCTCTCTCTCTCTCTCTCTCTCTCTCTCTCTCTCTCTCTCTATATATATATATATATATATATATATATATATATATATATATATATACGAGCGCCTATCGCAAATATTTTAATTATAGATAGAGAGTAAATTTTTTTTGTTCACGAATTCGTTTTTGTCAACGTCTTTTTTTTCATGCATAGCTCGCGTGAACAGCCAAGTAGTCTATTGAAATTATTTCAAGTGTTATTTCAATTGACAATTTTTGGCTCTATATTATTTGCGCACATTATTAAGAGGCGTATGCGTGTACACATGAGAAAAGCATGAACAAAAATATATTCCGTAAAAGAATTAATTGTATGTAAATACATTACAGTGCTTTCATACATTTTAAAAAGATTCTATATTGACTTAAGCGTTTTATTGTAGGTGATAAACTTTGAATTATTCACAATAAATTGTGCACAATCATTAGCTTTACATTACTTTACTTTATTTAGACAACTGATTTTAATAATATCTTTTGTTATTATTATCCATATTATTTTTAAAAAATTTTTTCCTATTTTGGATGTTTGTTGTTTATTATTTACCTTTTTTTTTATTTCTGGGTCATTTAAATTGAAAAGTTGAAATAGAAATGAAATTATGTTCGTTAATAGTTTATTCTAATTGAGACATATGTATGAGTAAAAACTATACTGAAAGAATTTTGGAAATCTCTAAAAACACAAAAATCAAAAAGAAAAATTTAGTTTTACAGTGATTCCGAAGCAGAAATCTCACTGATAGTCTGATATCTCAACTAGTCCAAAAGAATTTTAAGAATTTGCCGACAATATGTTGGATATCTCTGGATACACATGTAGGTATTGGGAGATTAGGGAGTTGAAACTCTGAAAGGTTCAAGTAACTCCGAAGTTGGAGAATTAGTTTACAATAATTTTCATATGACTTTTATAAATACAAGAAGTAGAGTCACGGTAAAATCCAGGATTCTAAAGCTTAAAAACCCCCATTTTGTCCTATATATAAATATATTACTATTTATTAGAAAGTAGCAGAACTAGGAACATTTTCAACAAATAAAATAGTTGTTCGAATCTTCTGCTTTAACTATTCCACCTGATCGAACAATTTGAGTATTATATATATAATTTGAAATATTCGAACATTGCAGTCGTTCAACTTGTTGGAACATTTGAGCAGTCATAGAGTGATTGAAGCATTTCTCAGCAAGTCATTCGGATGACTCGAATATGTCAATTGTAAAGTTGATCAAACTGTTTGAGTAGCATGTTTGGCATAGTTTTATGTACAGTGTTTTAAATATCAATGAGGATCTCCAAAGATTTTTAAATATAATTTTAAATAGTACATAAAAATTCCATATTAAGAAGAATTATAGTTGTATGAAAAATTAACTGTCGGTATTTATTGAAATAATGTATAAGTAAGTATGAAAAAAAATTTCAATTTGAATGTTACAATGGCATATGCAACTGTATAAAAAAGGTGGTTATAGTTATATAATGATGGAAGTAAGATGTCCATAGCTTTATGTAGAGATCAATAAGTCAGAAAAGTATGGCAATTCTAAGCAGACTGGTAATCATTTACGGTGAAATTGTTAACTTATTTTTGCTTGTGATTCAACATCATAGGGTAGTTCTTTGATCAATGCAATAGTAGTTAGGTTGATTATTTATCGATGGCATGGACATTGCGCATGGACTTTAAGTCCATATAATAAACGTGCGAATGAAGTTAATTGCAACGAAACTAATATTTTCTAATATTTTTATCTACAATATATCCGACCAATTTGTTCGAAATAATTTTCAAGCATATATATGTATGTGTAAATAAAGTTTCTAAATAATCATATGAATAAAAAAATATTCACTCTTTTCATATACATCTTGCAGAATCACTTTCACACCGTTAATGCGTACACTTAAACATCTTGGAATTTTTTGCGACTGACGTTCGCATGAAAACTATTATACGTTATCACATTTAATTATTATACTTTATAAAGCTTAATCGACACATATAAATTGGTGCAGTGACAGAATAGAACCGTTTACAGACAGCGGCAACATAGAACACGCTGAAAATATTGTTTTTACGGGATGAAACTCGACGTACTCGATAAACAATATAGGATGCTCCTTCAACTAAAAAAAATTTTAATTACTCCGTTACGAGTCGAGAAATCACTTTTCTGTAAAATATGATGAGACAACTCATTAACGACACCTTTCAGAAATTCACTGATTAGTAATTTCACTAGCTAATGTATTTAAAGGGATTAACGGAAAGCTACGCACGACTGCCATTGCGATAAATACAAATAGATAAAACGCTTATGAATACATATGCCAATATTTACAGTTCAACTATAACTTTTGCTTATATATGCCAAAAGTGCAACAAGTTAATAAACACACGCGTATCTATTCATACACAATTATTTAAATTAGTTGGAATTCAAACCGTACGTCGAAGCACATAGGAATACAAGAAATTTCTTTCCTTAGCCACGAACTTCCCAGTGCTAACCTCCCCCTTCCTCTCTCTCTCTCTCTCTCTCTCTCTCTCTCTCGACAAAGAATAATTTGCATATACGGTTCTGCTAGTGCTTTTCACCCAGAACACTATTCCGAGAAGAGTGCTCTCCATACGCCAACACCGGGTTCCTGCGAGGTTCATACGTGCAGAGAGCCGTAAACGCGCTCTTGCGCGCGCGTGGTAACAAAATGCATAATGAAAGAGGGAGAGAGAGGCGGAAGGAGAGATACAGATAGATAGATCTACAGATAGACAGAGATGGAGAGACAGAGGGAGGAGGATGGGGTGGGGTTGATAATTGCACTCTGGTGAACGGACATTGTACCCACGGGTTAATATAATAATAAATTTAGTGGAAGGAGGAAAGAAAGAAAGACAGCTAGGTGCCTCTTTTAATACATCGGGCCGGGACAACCGGCCCTAACAGGAGGGAAGAGAGGGAGAAAGAGGGGCGGGGAGGAGCAGGTGAATATTTCGTACGGGCGCGCGCGCGCGCGCTTAGCACTTGCGGCTTTTCTTCTTTCGTCGGATAGTCGATTTCCTTCCTTTTTTTTCCGCGCAGCCCGCATACGCCTAATTGCCGGTTATACGAGCGAAGCCTAGGGAAGGGTGCCGGGGCGAGCGCGTCGCGAACGAGCCGCAAGGAGGCAGTTTAGGAGGAGCGGCGAAAACTCGTTTCTATGCCGCCGCCGACCCTCCTTGCCAACAGATGTTCCGGCGTTTAGCGTCGCCACGCACGGGGCGCGAGAGGATCGTATCTAGTCGACGGGGAACGAGGCTGCGCGCAGACGGGCTGCTGCGCTCGGTAACTGGGATCGGCGTTTAAAAATCGAGAGGCGAGCGGGCGGGGGTAGCGACGCCGCGTAAAACCCGCACGGACGCGCGCGCACCGAGGGCTTTACAATTTTATAATTTTATCGCGAATTTTAACTGCGGCAATCAGCGTTGCGCGCGAGGCCTTATTAGGGAAGTAATACCTATCTTGGACGCCTCTGTGGATCGTGGCGGGGGGAGGGGGGAGAAAGGGACGAGAGTAGCATGCGCGAGCGTTTTGCGAGATTTATCTTATTTCAGATAGGCAAGAATCCTCTCCGTTTTTTTTGCGCCGCCGCAGAAGGGATTAATGAAGATACTTTAGTGGACCTAAGAGCAAAACAGTGTCTCGCAATATCTGGCGATTCCGCTGAACGTTGCCATAAAGTATGCAGTTAAATAGGCATGCTAAACAAGTATAGCGGACAATTTTCTGCCCGAGCTCTTTATGGAGAAGATTGATTCGAAGATACAGGGACATTCTGCGAAGTGCATTCGAAAGACATGCAATCTTGATTTGCTTTTATATTTGAATAAAAGACCTTAATATAGTATGTATGTATGTGTATATATATATATATATATATATATATATATATATATATATATATTTTGTTTTTGACGAGATGGAACAAGTATAAGCTACTACCATATCCAACAATTAATACTAATTCACAGCATTGCGAAAAACTTTCTTTAATAATAATACTTAATGATGTTTACGGAAGACTCAGGATATTGTCTCATTGCACTGAAATGAAAATAAACTAATAGTTATTACTTCTGTATATTTTTAAACAAGTTTGATAGCAACAACCTATGCACAACACATGTCTATCCACATTCTCATACGTACACAGAATGTGTAAAGTAACTTAAAATTTCGTAAATATTCAACTTTTCGCTTATATTAATTTTTAGAAAGTATGTCAATCTTTTACCCCTCGTGTTCAAGGCTCTGAGTACTATTGCAATATTTTTAATCGACAATTTTTCTCGATGTATTATTTTTTATTATGTTTAAATTCATTCTGTTACGATGATTAAAAACGAGATATATTATGTAATATTTCAAGTAGATATTATAAAATTTGACTTTGCTTTTTCCTTTTTATCATTTGCAAATAACCGAAATCATAAAAAATCAGATCGGAATAATCCTTGACCAATATTGGGACAAAATTATTTCATCGATATTCAAAAGCCAATACTACAAATTTTAAGAACCTGTATTGCTTGTATCGCAAATGTACGATATAAGACAGCAAAGTATTTAACCTTGCTTCAGCAATCCTTTTTATACTTGCAAGGATATTACGGAGAAAATGAAAATGGCAACTACTGTATCTTTTTGCAGCATGACTAAGAGATAAGTTTTATTTACGATTTAAGCGCCGATGTCAAAGAGCTGGATATGTAATGAGGTGCAAAAGGCATGCCGCATTTTCTCCAGCACACCTTTTTTCAAAATGGGACGATTACGTTTCTGGAATTTTAAACGTTAAAGGATTTTATTAATGCACTTCTGTAACGAATACTTTTTTTATAATTTATAATTTTTTTGACATTTGTTTTCCTTTCATTCATCTATATGTTATTTTTTTTTCTACATTTTATCCTCGGTCAAGAAATTCACGTAACTTCCGTCTTGTATATCTGCGCTTAATTTACTTTTGTCCAATGTCTTTTTGAGGAATATGTTTAAAGAAATAACGAGAGGGAAACAACTGGATTAAACGATTTTTAGGAAAATTAGACCAGGAATGGTCCGTGTCACATTTTGTAGACTTGTGTACTCTGCATTAGTCAGTCTCCTGTTTTTTTCTTCTTCGCATTATAAGTGTAACAAAAAACTAGTAATAACTAAGTGATGAACAAAGCAGAGACGCTCGATCAATTATACATTCAATTATTGGTATATTATAGTGATCTTATTGAGTGCCGATGAACTTATAATATTTTTATTATAGACATAATATTTTTAAATATTTTAGAAGTCAGTATAAATACCACAGCTCTAGTATGAGTGTAGTGTGCATACACATTAGTAAATCGATATGACGGTAAAAAATCAAAATTTACTTAATGTTTATAGATATAAATTAATTAATTATTTGACAAAAAAATATCTGCTATTAAACTCGTAGTTTGACGAGAGCAAGTCTATAGAAGACATTCTAAACTAAATTCACGGTTAAATCAAGTATCTCGGAATACTGGTATATAATTATATTTATGGTTGTCTGCTTACATTTGACTACTATCAAAGATGAAAGGACACAGTAAATATTGATCAAGAAATGAAGAATGCATTGTTCTTATATGTGCAAAGCTGATCTAGGCGATATATGTAAGTGTACTACTGTAGTATACTAACTACTGTAGTATAATACCTAATATTCTATACTTACACAGAGAACAAAAATGGGACATTTCGTAGGGACCTCTTGATGCACTGAAAGCCTCGACTATCCTGCAACTGACTATATTAGGGGGCTTTTTACATTGCATGCATGAAGCTCGCGTTTATATCATGTTGAAAAAGTAGTCTATGCTCACTACGCCTACGGATGCACGGGTACGGCATTAATATCGTAAAATTATCATTAGAACTTTTGCACCATGTATGCGTTAGAACGAGGTATAACGTATGTAAGAAATACCTCATCTGTCATCAGTGTATAACTGCGTTTCTAACTAACGCCAAACTAACCTATTGTATACGTCACATTCTTCTCATTTGTGCAGAGCGTGTTCACGTAAACAAAATACAAACCAAGATACTTTTTTGTAAGTACAGTTGAGTTTGTTTCAAATTAACATTTCAGTATAGACTAGTGTATTTATTATGGGAAAAATCTAAAATGCGGTGTACCATTCAGTTACTATGCTTTTAATAAGCTACCAAGTAGTTTTTAATAAGTACCATCGGGTAAGGAAGTTAAACAGCAACTCTCTCGTTTGAAGCAATGGCAAAAGAACACGACGATGCCTGTAATTGACGGGTTAATTCGAATCACCAGAGTAGGCACCCGAAGGCAGAGAGCCGAGGGCGGATCCGTACGCGAAGAGAGATCTTAAACTATCGTAATTCGATACTATTGGCTGCACTTGAGCTACTTGCGAGTGACCTTGTCCGATGTTCACAGACACACACATCCACAGAAATAGACACACAAGGCGGACGTATCACTTACGCCGATGCGCACGCCTATGAAGTATTGTGAGCACAGCCCTACACAACCGCTAGGTATCTTTTGAGATCGGAAAGTTGATGGGGATAGAGGCAGGATACGTAAACGATAAGACCCGCAGCGAAAGAGCGAGCGAGAAGGTCGGGAGGGGGGGGGGAGCTAGCAAGAACGAAGAGAAAGATAAAAGCAAAAGTGGGAAGGGCAAAAGAAACTCGGCACAATGGAGAGAGGGAGGACGGCGCCTTCTCCGATTTCCTCGCGCGCGCGCGCACGCCCGCGTCCGGGGACAACAACCCTTTTCGCCTCTTTCGCTCGTTTCCGGCTCGCAACGCCTATATTCCCCGGAGTGAAGAAGGCACGCCGCGGTCTAATGTTACACAACGAGCCCTTCCCCCGGCTCTTCTATTCCCGACGCGCTCCGTTGTTCTGGAAAAAATGAGCGTCCCCCATCCCTCGACACCGTGATTAAAGACTGGGTGAGCAGGATTTTCACGCTATTGTTCGCGCATCGGGCTGACTTTTGTTCTGTGCGCACAGCTTGTCCATTTTTCCGAGTGCCTGGAGTGATAACGCCAAATTGGCTGATAGAAAATCGCGCGGGATGGAAGAAGAATGTTGAGCTTTACCCGAAACGAAGGCAGCATGCATCGGTAATGCTACTGATGGGGAATGTTTCCATTTGCTCAGATTTAGGGCGGACTTGGCGCATTTGTCAAAAATCACATATGAACGAGCATATGGAAATTAATCCGAGGTTTTTATGTAGCAGGTGCGTCACATTTACGTGGTTTTGGTGGTTAAAACATTTCTTTCTCAAGATAAGAATAAACTTGTGTCAAAACGTCTTCTAGTTAAAATTTATGTATTCTTTTAGTTTTATGCGAGCAGTACACAAATTACAGACGAATAAAAATTCGAAACGATGTGAAACGTTCAGTGATTCGGTGCTTCTGGAAATTAAACCATCTTAAGGATAGTTGTGTATTTTGAGAGCTCTGTAAATCTCTTTTGTTCGATCATTTGTGTGTGAATCTCTGTTAATACTTGCCGATAATGCAAAGGAATATCGTAGTTCATATCTGAAAACTCCAAACAAAAAACATCGAGCTGATGTTAACTGTCGATAAGACCAAAATTTTTGGCCACTGTCAAATGGCCAATTCTGAGTTAGTTGTATATTAATACTGTCATTGAATTTGCAGTAGTAACGCAATGTATCTAGAGCGACCAAAATTCTAGATTCATTTTCGTTGGGAGAAATTCGGAACATTGATTTATTAACCATATCATCAAGTAACCTGAGCATTAATTTTTTTTTAATATCAACTTGCAAAAGGCTTCAAAAGGTATGAACTACAGAAAATCCTCCATTTTTTATTACTTCTGTTCTGTTTTTCATTTGAAAAATATTAACGAAATGCGTGGCAATATTAAGGGCAAAGGTATAATATTAACAATGTTAAGCTATAAACATAAAAACATGAATTTCTCAGATACATTTACAACTAAATCTATACGACCTATTCATACATGCATGTTTGTACTTCTTCGAGTACATATCGCATCGCTACGTTCACGGTTACAAGGACTTCAACATATTGGCTCATTAGAGGTAAATAAAACTCGTCGAGGTGCGCATTTGAAAGCGAAAACTTTGAATGCCAACTGCTCGTTTCGCAATTACAAAATAATAAAGGTCTTGAGTTGCGTGGACGTTGGTTTCACGTATATAAACGGAAAAATAGATTAATCGACGGAAATGATTAAAAATATATGCGATATTTTTTCCCTCCCTTTCTGTTAACGAAGAGAAACAAAAATTAACGAACATTGAATTCAGTAGTAATAAAAGGCGAAGCAGGTGCAATCAAGCCAATCTTTTGGAATTGACTATTTTTCCAATAAGTATAACGAAAGCAGAAAACCTGTCCCCTGGTATTTTGTAGAAATTTTTTTTCGCTCGTCGCACTGCCGAATCAGCCGCAGCCTCGTTAGTCCGAATCTAAAAATAACCATCGGTGCGTAAAAATGCTATAAAGCAAAAAAAAGGCAAAAATAAAAAAAGAATAATGAAAAATAAGTGTAGCGTAGCGACGCGTTAATTAGATGACACTGAAAAGTCGTGTGCACGTAAGTTGATTGCAGAAAGAGAGAAATAAGCGGGTAGGAGGGGGATGAGAGGGAGAACATGCAAAACGAGTCGCGGATCGTCGCGCACGGGACCTTTACAATCAATACGTAATGAGAGCGGTTTAAAAAATGAAACTGACCTACACGAATGCAAACGAGAAGGCAAAAGCGCGAGAGGGGTAGAGGGGGGTGAGACAGAATTACCTCTGAGCTGTACATAGTAGTATACTTCCGTCGAGTGACCCCAGACCCGATGAATATTTACGGGATTACTGACCCACGATTCGTGTGGCGTCAATTCGACGTCGACGACTGCGGCGGCTATACAACCGACTGCGATAATGCGCCCGTGCGTATGTATGTGTCACTTATAGCGAGTGCACTCGACGAATATATATATATATGTGCATTCAAACAGGCACGCGGCCCCTATTACGCACACTCTCTTTTTCATAGAATATACGCAAGAGCTATAAACGATTATGTATAGGCAAAGGGGAATTTTTTCAGTTGACTACGATTATTGGGACTAGCGCGGAAAAAATATACGAAATACTAAAATGGGAAATTCGCCTGTAAATGGGATAGTTAATTAACGTCTAACTCCGATATATTACATTATTTTCGTATCTTATTCCATTTGTAATGATCAGTATAACAGCTCGATTTATTGCGTCCCGCGTGGTTTATTATCGAATCAATATCGATGTTCTATATGTGGTTGAATCATATGCAGGTAGGAATCTACGTGCGAAGATTACGTTGCTTGTAAATATATTCAAATGGATAGGATAACAGGATTGGAAACAAATAAATCTAAATAATTGTTCTTTTTTAAATTTTTTATCGTATATTCGTACAGGTAATAGACATAATTATTTACGACGTAGATCTGTGTTATCTAGATACCGAGTCAGAGCAGACCTTTTGGCAAAATAATAAGAATTTAAATCTGATGAAATCCGATGAGAACTCTCTAAAATATCAAAATCATTAGGATAGGAGAGACGCGTTACTTTTTCAAAAAAGGTGTAAGCGATACAAATCATTTTTATGGGATGAAAGTAAACAATACGGGGTAATTTCCAAGGCTTCAGATGGGGTTTAAAGAGATTCGCGGTAGCGCCAAATTGACGGAGCTCAAGGATTGCCAAGACGCGTAAACATAATACTGAACAATAGTCACTACATTTTTAACGTGGATACAGTAATGTACGATATTATACGCTTAGGATTTACGATAATATAGTAACTTTTGTAGATGGCGCGGGATTGCAGATACTTTTTAATCTACAATAGGTATCGTCACAAATGATTATGCGAGCCCTGAGTATCTCGCTAAAACTGATGAACAATAAAATTCGCGTCCAATGTAAAGATTCGCGTGTGACGACTACTTTAAAGAATGTAGCAGAGTGCTGGGAGTAAAATACAATGTCATCTAGGTGTTTCTGAGAATATTAACGCATATACCGACTGCTATTAATATTATTTATTATTTACGAAGCAATCACGTCTATGTTAGTCAATCCGTGGGAGGATTTACTTATTTATATCATAACTTATAGCCATGGAACATCCTAGCAAAATTCGCATGGTTGAAATAAAACTTCTTATGTCACTTTTATACGAGCAAATAACGAAGTGTAACGATTTTTTTCATTTATTCTCCACAAGACGTTTCGAGCCTAAGTCTCGCTGGGATTCTTCGGGCGCTTGCATCGAGTTCCAAGCCGGCATGCAGAATGCGCAAGGTGCAGCGATAAAAGCGAGTGAAAATTCTCGAAGAATTTATTAGCGTGGCCGCGGGCGCGTGGGCATCGATCTGTCCCGATGTTCTCACCCTTGGGTGTGTGTGTGTTCGACTGCGCAAAGAATGGGAGGGAAAGAAAGAGAGAGAGAGAGAGAGAGAGAGAGAGAGAGAGAGAGAGACAGCGAGCGATATGCTGCCTGAAATCGTAAATATCCCTAGGGGGAGCAAAAGGCAGAGAGAGAGAGAGAGAGAGAGAGAGAGAGAGAGGAGGGGATCTCGAATGGGGCTAAGTGTCACTGGGTCGGCATTTATCGATAAGTCCCTGATGGCATATAGTTTAGCGAAAAGAAAAAGATTCGGAGAAATTTGCAGTTTCCAGTGTCGGTCTTGCTGCTGCACTTTGAGCAATCGAAGATAGTGTATATATAATTTTTTTCTTGCTCATCGCCTTGGCAATCAGTCCATGACTGTGCACGTGAATATTATCTTTTGTGAACTTTTCAGTATTGGAGTATATTAAATGTAAAAAATTCAAAATTATCTTATATACCTCATGATTATTATAAGTTTAGGAAGAATCTTATTTAACGATAACATAATTATATTTATTCCTTTTATTCATTTGTATATGTCATAACGTTAACTATTGAGAAACTAAAGATTATTATTATTATTATTATTATTATTATTATTAATAATAAAATATTGATTTTTATGTATACACAATATTGAACGCATATAATATAATAAATATTTTCTTTTTGAGGATACGAATTAAAAATTGTAAAAATATTATAAAATAAAAGGAAGCTTAATGATTAAATTAATATAGAATTTTATAATAAGTTCTTCAATGTATAATATAATAATTACCACTATTAACAATGCAATTCATTATGAATATAAAACTACTGCGCAAACTAAGAAAAAAATCTATATAATAACAAAAAAATTCATAAGAATCATTTGGCAACACCGTAGGTGAGTTCGTATCAGATATAGAAAGCTTGTATATATAAATATTTGTAAATTAAATTTACGTATTTTACTTATAAAATACGTTATCAAATTTCAGGTCAGATTTTGAAGTAGGATGATAAGAAGCTATTTCAGACAAAGTTCAACAAAAACAAAAAAGCCTGGATGAAGTTTGTTCAATATATTGAATTGCAGTCGTATAATTATCTCTGAAGAGTAGATAAGTTTAATAATTGATAAGTATTTTAAAGTCTTTTATATCCCTGTATGTTTTATATTGGATAATTTGTTATTCTACTGATCCAATCCAGCACGGGTCATTTAGGGTGAAAATTAAATGCTGTTTTTTGTTTTCATTTTTATCTTAATATCGTATAGATCAGTAAATTTTCAAACGATTTTTTAAAAGCATTTAGCAAAATACTTCAATCATCGTTCGGCTAAATCGAGCACGGAATTACAAATTCATTCGCGTCGTATTACTTGCCATGGCTATTTATACAGGAGTTGGATTTTAATATACTACACAATATATAATATAATAGATAGACTTTTTATGTACAATATTTTTATTAAAAATCCATTGCTTTCATAAACTACTCTGGCGGATAAAAACAGATAGGTTTTTACAACGGTTCTTGACGCGCGCGCGCATTAAAATTTCAACTATATATATATTCCGCTAGATTATCCAGATTAGTTTTTCACCCGCGTTCACGCCATACCATCGTGCGCGCTTAATCTTTATAATCTTCTCTATAGAGAGAAAATTCACTTACGTCACGAGTCCCCGCACCTCATTCGCTCCTTTACGATAGAAGGAGAGCGATCGCATTTGCGTGCTTTTATTAAAAAAAAAAATATTTACTCACTATTAATTCACACACCAGTAATGCTCGGCAGCGAAAGAAAGAGAGAGAGAGAGGGGGGGGAGGGGGGAACAAATTATTGTTTCGCACTGTGTTTTTGCTCCGTGCCTGTCTTTCTTCCATTACATGCGCGCCCTCTCGTTTTTCTCGCGCGGCGTTCCCTCGCAAGAAAGGCGCAGCTATATTATATATATATATATATATATATATATATATATATATATATATATATACATTGAGCAACCAAACGACTCTTTGACTCGCTCGCTCGCCCGCTACTTTTTCGTCCCTATTATAACGCACGCCTTTAAGAGCGCCCGCGCGGTATATGGTAGTGGGCTGCAGCGCGACTTAATGGGTATAGCGGTGATTTCTCTCCCTGTCTCCCTCGCTCCCGCTACACCCGATAGCGCGCTTTAAAATTTAATTCTGTGAAATCTCATTATGCCCATGTATATACACATATACGCTGTTTCATGCCGGCCAGCTACTCTCGCGCCCTCTCCCCCCTCCTCTGTGCCGTTAGGCAATTTTGAGAGAGACGGAGAATACTCCTGAAATTTAGGTGGCTTAAGAATAATACACGAACTCGTGATTCCCGCGTGACTGCCAGATAGAGAGAGAGAGAGAGAGAGAGAGAGAGAGAGAGAGAGAGAGAGAGAGGGAGGAATGGCAGGGGGGTGGGTGCATTTTCAGCACACTGATCACCTTTCCCATGCACTCCTCTAAAAACGAATAAATGTGCAATGTACGGTTATAATTATAAGTATTCATCATCGATGGAAATATAAAGGTGTAGTCGTTCAGTGATTTAATTAATCATTAATTTTAAGCAGTTCGGTATTTTTTTCGGTGAAATTCATAGAATTTCTTAAGCATTGAATAAGATGATTCGCACATTCCTCAAAATAATACAATGAATATGCATCGGTGCTTAATGAATAATTACCAACGTTTGCCTTACAAAGTCAACAACTAAAAATCAATGAATAATTACAGACTGGTGTCTTGGACTAATGGTTATGAAAGCTGATTCATTATAGCGAAAGATTATCGATCAAAGTTTTTCTTTAATCTGAATTTAATGGATTATAAAATAAATTCATTGCAGATATTCCACGCACATGGTTTTTCATACAAAGAATCCATCGACCTTATATATAGTGGCGATGATCATCTTTTGCCTCTTGCGGGAATCTCGGGCACTCGAGCTTGTATTTCGTACTGATTCAGCAGTAATATCCAGCAGTTACTCATCGACAATGAATTGTTTTCCGGTAAAATACGAAGTCACTGGGAGAATGGATAAAATTTTTGTGTATATATTCTGTAAAACTAAGTAAATAACATTTTCATTGATTTCCTCTGTCACTTTGTTCGGATTTCGTTGTTATTTCAGACAATTATTTTCTAACTGACCATAGGCAGCTACTATATATCACCCAGTATTGGCAAAAATTATTCAAATATAAATCCAAGTCTAAATACTATAATTTAATCTAAATTACAGATATTTATGTATATAATGTAAGTTACGTACGTATGAAGATATAGCAATATTAAAAAAAGTAAATATTATATATAAGCCTGATAAAATGAAATTACAAACTACTATTGTACGATTATCAATGTAAATCATTGCTCTGTGAAACTACTTCCGTGTTTATAAAATTGAATTGATTATTTAAATTTGTTTCACTCAATGATATAGCGAAGTTTATTTTTTATTAAACCGATAAATTAGGACAAGCGATACAGGTTTAATTTGTCGGGCGTAAAAATTAAGTTTACTCAGAAAAGAATGAAAGAAAAGTGATTTCATATCAGTATGACCTTTCACTAAGAAAACAATGAAGTTGGATAGGAGCCAATAATTCAATCGGACATTATTCGCTGATTCGCAATGTTTGGCGATCTTGCAATATTTCAATTAATTACTAGCCATCGGCCACTCTGATCGCCTGTAGTAAGTGATCTACTGATTTATTGCGATAGGGAATATGTTCGGTGGTCCTGAGGCCAGAGTCGGTCGCGAAACAGGGGAGAAGAGGCGTTGATAAGATTTTTCCGAGCCACCCCAATTCCTATATACATAGCACATATACGGGGGACCAAGGAGCGACCTTGAGACGCATCGGGGGAATGTAAAGCGCCGAGGGATGGGGATCCCATAGAGCGTTTATACATTTACACAGGGCATTAATCACACGAGGGGCGAGCCGATGCGTCCGCGACAGACAGTGGGAGAGAGACGAGAGAGAGAGAGAGAGAGAGAGAGAGAGAGAGAGAGAGAGAGAGAGAGAGGACGCGAAAGAAGGAAAGAACGAAAAAAACAGCTTGGCCATTGCGTGTATATCTGTACATTAGGGATTCTCGAAGCGCGCTCGAGTACAAAAATGCAAGCTCGACTATTGTGCCACTCCTGTGCGAGTTTTCATCGTGTCCAACGTGCACGCGCGCACGCGCGCATTCTCCCGTCTCGGCGGCGCGTTCGTCTTTCTGATATGTCTTCTCTCTCGTTCACTCTCTCTCTCTCTCTCTCTCTCTCTCTCTATATAAATACCTTCTCGGTAACTATTCATTTCGAGATACCATACGCGTTCACATCCCCCCTCCCCCCACCTTGACGTATTATAAACCCCGCTTCTTTTTCCTTTCATCCATTATCTATGAGAGAGCACGCGCGGCGCCTCGCTCTCTCTCTCTCTCTCTCTCTTTCTCCTTCGTTTTTTCTTCGTCGCCCCGCATCTGCTTTTTTCCTTTCTTCCTCTCGATATTCCCGCGACCGTACGCTCTCGTTTTTCCGGCCTCATGTGTGTTCCGCGCTCTTCATATACATGCATCTATGTGTATCTATACGATTATAGAGGTTGCATATACAGCAAGAGCGTGTGCGTATATTTCCGTAGAAAACGAGGATGGGCATTGGAGAGGGCAAGAGAAAGAGAGAGAGGTGGCGGGGGGGGGGTGGATTCATCACAACGCGCCAAGCGAATTTGGCCGAGAGCCGGGGAGTTTTCTTCGACCGCACCGATGGGTAACCCGAGTCTAACTTTTATACATCCAATCGTCAATTCTTCAATGGGCATTATGAATATATATATGGAGATATATGTATATTGTTGCATACCGAGGTCAGAGTTAGAAAAGCGTCGATTGAAAAGAATTGTCGACGATACGAACGTATGCGTTTGTGGAACTGTATGAAAAGAGAAAATGCGCGGACTTTCTAGTAGGACTGGGGCTTCTGTAAACTGTTCGAACATGTCCGAAGCATTCCGACCTTTCGAATATTTCAGTCGTTGAATCTGTTCGTGTTGTTAGAACATCAAAAACTTGCTGGCCCCAATGCTGTTCGGTGTGCGCGTGTCGCTCGAGCAATTCGATCGATGCCCGAACGGTCGAAAATGTTCGAACGGCTCGAGCGGCCGATGCGTTCGAATAATTGGCTCGATGTGAATATATTCATAGGCTCGATCATCGGAAAACTCCCTGCTTCTGCGTCTTTATAGGAATTTTTCCCGGGGTCGAACTCTTCCTCTCGTGTAAATTTTTTTCTAACATCATATATATGAAACTGGACGTCCAATCGGTCAGCACGCGCGCGAGTTGCCTGAAACGGCGAGTCCATTCGAGCGAATTAAAGATGTGTTAATTAAACTAGTGAAAGCCACGTATTGTCCGACCGACAACAGTCTCATCTCGTTCTCGCCCTCTCTCTCTTACTATCTCCCTCTTTCTCTCCCTCTCATTCTCTTTCGTATATAAACGCGGGCGATACGCGGCGCGAGTACCTTATCGAAAGACAGATCGACCGGGCTGTTATAATACAGAACGCGAAGCGTATAAATAGAGTATAATATTGTCAGTGTGTGCAGAGTGTATACGCTCATACACACGGTCGTACATATATATGTATTTATAGAGCGTAAGACAAAACAACAAGAGTGGGAGCCGCGCGCGGACTGCGGGTGGGATAAAGAGGGAGAGAGCGTTTTGACCGCCCCCTCGCGGCCGATGCCGTTTCCGCGTGCAGCGCGTTTTATAATATATATATATATTTCACAGCCGTCTCGCTTTGAGCGCGACCTCGACTTTGGTTCCCCGCTATATAGCGACTAGATCGATAAGATATATAACTTTCGCGCTTTACACACACATATATATATATATATATATATATATATATATATATATATATATGCGGAGACTCACCGAAAATCGAACGATACGGCAGGAGGAGGTGCTGTGGTGAGGGAGGGAGGGAGAGGAGGATTCCTCCTCCCGTCGCGATAATCGAGCTTCCGCTACATGCACTTCCGGGCACGCGGCTTTTTTCCGTCTCTCCTATGTTGCACACGAGACCGACGTTCAATGCTCGGCTAGCATTCTATATATATATATATATATATATATATATATATATATATATATATATATATATATATAGCTTGTCTACGCTCATTTTTTATTTTATTTAAAAATATGTATTGAAACATAGTGAAAGCGTTCCCTAATAATACCTTCTTGTTTAAGTCTTCTGGTACTTTCGAGATATGACAATGCGTTGCTGTATCATACTGTGTATGATATCGTATTCAATATTTGCAAGCATAAGACGACGTCGTGACGTAGAGCGTCAACCACGAGGCGGCGACGTGCTGTCATTATCCTATACATGTATATATACATAAATATTGGTTGCCAAGTATTAGATCTGTTTTATAACTCCTTTTATAACCCTTTCTGAAAGTCGATTTATGCAACCATAGCTTCTGATTCCCAATGACCGGCCGAATTTCATAGCATACTCACATATACTTCGAAACGATGTGGGTATTATTTAGATTTATTATTTTTAGATCATTTGTAATAATGGGTAAAGTTAAATTATTCACACGAGCTCGGTCAAATTGGATGATATTTATATTTTTATAGTTATTTCTAGTTATTTATACTTTTATATTTCCGGGAATAAATAGTATTTTTAATTCCTACAAGAAATAGAAAGTTTAATATTAAATCTTCGGGGAGATTTTTTGAGACCATCTTACTAAGGTAGCTCCGAAAAGACCGAAGTCGATGCGAGAATTTGAAGATTAACCTTTTTAAAGTCGCTTGAATATGATTTTTCCACATGAACGGAACAAATTCCTCTTTTGCACGATGCTTATAATTATATTGACGACAAGGCATCAATTATAATTACATATTGCACGTAGTACGAATGAAAATTACATCGTGTAATTATTGAAATACTCGCTCGTCTGGCTTTTATCAATTTTGTGGCAGTGGGTCGATTTTATTGCCTTACACCCACCCACACAGAGATATTTCTGATTATATTGAACGAATGATATTTTCTTGAATCAAATGTTTATTAAAAAAACTATCTCATACGAGACTATCATACTGTTATATATACTGAAGTTGATCGTTCGTATGTTTGACAGTTTCAATGAATTTCTAAAATTCGTCGTAACCGAGCGGGCAGCACGCTTTACCACCATCGTCCCCGTTAAATTCTCTCAATTCCACATGGCTCTCTTCTATAACTATCCGGGGGCGAGAGACAACGCGCGCGCGCGCGCGCGCGTTCATCGGCAAAAATTAGCCCCGCCGCGCTCGGACGCGCGCGCAAAAGGAGAGAGCGACTAGGGGCTGCTTCGGGCCGTGCATCTCGCAGCGCTGCCATATTATATTAATAGATACGCGCTCGCGCGCGGGCTAAAAGCGGCGTCGGGAATGACGTCACGCCGGGCGCGCTACCGCCGCTGTGCAGTCCGTCCCAGTCCGTCGCTCTACTACTCGTCGCGCTCCTCACCTCCCCGCCTCCTCCCCTTCTCTCCTCATCTCTTCTGTATACGTGCATGATTCGCGGGCTCTGCGCGTCTGCCGCGCGGCAGCACTGGTACGCACATACGCAGGCCCGTGTGCATGTATATCTAACGGCGATAGATATATCAGTGGGAGAGTTGCGCCGATGGCGAGTGCAAAATGTTTCGCTCGCGTGCCCGATGGGTGCGCAGTCATATAGGTGCGCGTTTAGACACACTGAACTGCTGCTCTACCTCTCTCTCGTGAACGTTCGTTTTTCTTTTTTACTCTTCTTTCCCCTTCTTTGCTCCTACCTATATAAATATACCTTTATGTACAGCGCGTCGCAAATCCTCTACTATATTTCCGCCCGCGACTCTCTCTCTCTCTCTCCTTCATTCCTATTTCTTTCCCGCTATCTCGCTATACATCTCAGATTTTTCTGATGATTTTAATATATACGATATGCCCTGAGCTTGCAAGGCCTCGTTTAACAAAGAAGATATAGCCCTTCCCGCACAGTTTCAATATTTATGAGCGATGCGTCTTTTACTTTATGCGAGTAACTTTCACGACTTTTAATTCTCCCTATTTTACCATCTTCTTTCATTTTCCGTTTCTCTTAAATTTCCTGTACGAAGAGTCAATGAAATGGAAATAATTTCTGCATATTTAATCTGCGAATTTTTTACAGCTTGACGAAAATCAAATCTTGAATTCGCAAACGCAATTGCCTATATTTCGACTTTTCTCAATTATTTTCTTAAAGACAAGAAATTGTTTTTTGAATAAATTTTGGGGTATGCTCTCCCTTTCAGTCTACTTTTCTCTAAGACAGACTAAGTATCTCGCCGTGTACCCCGTCAATTATTAATCATTATCGCGATTTGCAAGGGGAGAACAAGATCTCTCTCTCTATCACATACACGTAAATGCATGCGTAATTTTTTATATTTATACGATGTTATTTTCCTTTGCCTATTATATTCTCCCGTATATTGTTACCGGTAAGTTTTATGCATGTCTGTATTTAAGGAATGACTGACTTGCTAAATTGAATTAATAGTAGATGTAAAATTAACATTTTTTACTTCAGTTTCAGGCAGAGAACGATACAACAAAAATTGCTGTACGAACTCTATGTACGAGGAGACAGAGTGAGAAGTGTAAAAAAAAATATTAAAAATTTATATCATATAATTAATAATAATATATCATCAATAAAAGTAGTCAAATAAAAGTGATATAATCATATTACTATAAATATTTTGCAAACTTGATCTAGATCTTTTTAATTTTATAATAGGGTATAATAATTTTTCTCTCGTCCATGAATCTTGTCTTCTCGTTCATAGAAAATGTAGCAGTTTTGAATAAGCGGTGTCTACATTGCACCGTGTCTACATTGTGACTTGCACTATTGCACTATTGCACTTATGCATTTTTTTTTAAAATTATGTTTTCATACGTTATAGAAACTTTTGCGATACTGGCAATATCGATTTACCGTAATATATATAGTACTTGAAGGTCTTTTATGTTTTTGACGAAACATCCTATGAAAAATTCACTTAATGAATAATTATATTTCCAGACTTTTAAATTGTAGTGAATTTTTTATATTATTATGCAATTAAAACTGCATCTATTCATCGATCTCTATCTCATTCTCTATTAGTTTCTCATATAATATGAAATTTGTAAGAAAAAGTTTAGATCCACGACAAGAATAGAATGAAATATTTGATTTTCTCCTATATCATTACTACCCGTATGTAAGTGCATTGCAATGAACCTATTGACATAATTAAAACGGAAACTAGCCAGGGCACTCAAATTGCTGCGCCGAATATAATGTCTTGATCGAGAATTCGCTCCGTAACGATTTTCAATTAATTTCACGGAGAGGGGGCAAAAAGCGCCTCGGCCCGATCCAAAACAAAAACACGAAACGACCAGAAACTCACTGGCACTCGTCGGTCGCGCTCCACTTCGTCAAATATCATTCCCGACTCCTTCCGATGGCCATCGGCCTCGAAACTACCTACATATAAAGCCAGAGGGAAGGTGACGGGAGGAGGTGGGGTTGGGGGCGCAGATAACAAAGGATTATTCAACGAACGTATAATAAACTCTAGATTTCCAGGTTCTCCCCGCAGATACATTTATTTACGATGATTCGCCACTTTTGCATAATATACGCTTCACGCACGCGCGCATATTGCCAGAAGTGTCGCTCCTTCTTATACGTAGGAGAACGCGCCTTTTTCCTCGGTCGATTTCGTTTGATCACTAGTCAATTTTATATATATATATATATATATATATATATATATATATATATATATATATCATACTGACTCACGCTCGATTAAGACTAATTGGATTTATTAGGGGAGAATTTATGAACGCGCGCGAGTATCGCGGTCAAGTTAAATGAGTAGTAGTATATTATATGAGGATTGAAAAACCCACTGCGGACGCTATTATAAACCGATGCAGATGCCTTTTGGGCAAAATTTTAATCTTATGTGTGTGTGTGTGTGTACTTATGACTCGGAATTTATTGTACATTCTGCGCTTTTTGCGCGACGCATAAGATGATTGAGAATATTCGTTAGCAAATTTAATTAGTAATCTGTCTTCGTGTATATGATTATATTTGGGAACAGCAATACAAATAACGCACGGATAATTGACGCAATAAATTCCATCTTCAGGCCGGATTTTCGGACTTAATGAAGGATTCAAACAAATCATCACATACACGTGTAGCCGTGTTCTTAAAAATTGTAAACAAAATTAGAAATAACAATTTTTACACAATTTTTTAATAACAGTCAGTTTAAAATCTTATTTTACACCTCCATTGTTAGGAAGTAAATTGCTACTCTTTAGCCGGCCTGCTTCAAATTTCAGCTTGCAGCACACGATAAAATAAAAAATAAATATTAAGCACAGTTCAAAATGAGTGTTTTTCTCCCTAAAAACAGGAGTGTAAAATTGTATTTTACGCTTACCGTCGTATAATATCGCGCATGCCACGCGAGCTTACTACTCACATCGTCATTATTTTTTTGCGCTCGTCTTGCTGTCGTGTAAGAGTATTATATAGTGCAAAAAAATCTCTATAAGAAGATTTAAGCTATGCAGTCGCTCATTATCCAGCAGTCGCAGCGACGTTGAGTGAGTGAAGCAACGAAAAAAGATCGAAAGAAAGATTCTCTTCTCAATTCCACCGCTTCGATTTCGTTCACAACGAGTTGAGAAGTATAGATTTTTCCCCTCTCATTTCGCAGCCTCTTACTACGTTATAATAAATTGAATAGATCGACCGCACAATTTTTGCTCCACGCATGCGCCTCGGCGCAAAACAGCCATTGACAAGCACGAAGCGCGAGCTAATTCAATTATATCGCTCGCGCACACCTAGACAACTGTCGGTATACGCGCGCAAGCGACCAATGGATATTTTAATTATTGTCTCTTTATATCGAGCAAAAGCGCTAATTGTTCTAATCCGCATCGCGCAAAGTCCACGTAATTTACCAACTCCCGCGCACGCGCACGTCCCACTATCCCGTCACGATCGCGCGGCTAAATAAAGAGGCACGCGCACGGTACGCGTCGTTGTTGTCTTCTCCTCTCCCGCCCCTCCCTCCCCCCTAGCTCGTGGCACTGAGAAACGAGCATTTATCTATTTGTCTGCGCGTGTATTTATCTATTTGCCCCGCGTTCCCTTCTGCGCACCCCGTGAATCGAAACCGCGCCGCGCCGACTCCCTTAGCCTTGAGCCCGATCGCCGGCAGCGCGAGCGAAGACGCGCGCCCACCCTCGCGGGTACGCAGGATGCACATAATCGACCTCTGCTCTCCGAGACCTGCTTTATCTCCTTTCTACCCTTTTTCACGCACCGCGCGCATACTTCGGATTCCGTTTTTTTTCTATCCGCACGTGTATCATATACTCTTCTCCTCCTCTACGTACGTGGAATTATGGCTCGAACGCTCGTCCGGCTAATCGTTTTATACGTAATCCACGCAATTGCATCCGTGGGCTTACGCAACGAGGGCGCCAAGCAAACGTACGAAGGGACAGTGGTTTAGCGTTTTTTTGTCCCGTTGCTTTCTCGTAGTCGGGATTTGTGACCGGAGAATTTTATTCGCCAATGCTTCGAGGAATAATCGATCGAGTATTTGCCACAAGGAAGTTCATTCGATGCGATGCGTGCTTTGCTTATTGGGCAAAGTGAGGCAGATCGATGAGAAAATGAGTAATAATTTTTTGATCCTTCGATTTAGATAAACGAAATATTAACGTGCACGATCTAAAAAGAAAACATTTTCGTACAGGCACCAAATAGAGTTCGCGTAGAGTGCAATGACGTTAAAATATTCTTTAAAATAGCAGATACACCTCTCTCTGCAAATGAGTATTAATATTTTATATTTGAATTTTATATATGCACTTTCATTTTTCATACTGTAAATCCAGAGTGACTCTTATTCGAATGTGAGTTGTTGAAAAAATATTTACTGATTGAATTCCAAAATGTCACACGCAAATATAGTCTTATTAGCGCTTGCAATACGCAAGTTCTTTTATTATGCCGCATAATAAACGTGGAGAGAAGTGCAATGCTCTTATGTAACGTATAAAGTGTTTTCTCATTTGCGAGAGCAGAAGTATAAAGATCCCATGATGATGCAATGTTATTTACCCATAAAATTAAATAATGTTTAACTTCTACGACAAAAAAATATTAAATATATACCGGTCTTATTTATTTTATTTTATATCATTTTACTCCAAAGTAAAATAATAAAAAACTTGGTTTACTGATTAAAAATTTATTTTATTGTAGCTTATAACAGTGAGATACTCTAACCAGTTTGTACATGATTCTTATCAAAACTTTCCTTTTGAAATATAAAGAAAAACTATGAAGACAGCTTAACTATGAAAGTTTTGTAAAACATGTTTTTCTTGGACATTCCTTCGATCCTAATTGAAATAATTATCGTGCGCAGGTCTTTTGAATTTATAAAATTGTTTGGCTGTTTTATTTTAAATTCTATATTGAATCATTGTCGGCGAAATAAAGAAATAACGAGCCAGAAAAAAAGTATGAAATCCAAGCATTGGATTAAGTCAGAGAGCGGCGTAGCGAGTCTCGTAGTATAGCCGCTGAAACTAGTTCAACAACATGCACCTGTCTAGATGTATATATAAATTTCAATGCGCGAAACTGGTTATCTTCCAAGATATATATATATATATATATATATATATATATATATATATATACAGGAGAAATACCGTTAGCCGCCTTAACGCGAGCGCTCTAATTAGCTTCTGCCTCGCGCATGCGCGACCAAGTCGGCGGACCGACCTATAGATAGCTTCGACACAAAAATCCTATGTACGCGAGTCAAATATGCAATTCCAACAAAACGAACATGTCATACATTTGGAAATTGTAAGACAAGAGAGCTCTCGCAAAATATACGATATATGCTCAAAGTCGTGCATAACGCAATGTAATGACAGGTTCTTTGAAAACGCAATAAATTAAGAAGGTACCGAAGGGAACCGAGAGAGAGAGAGAGAGAGAGAGAGAGAGAGAGAGAGAGAGAGAGAGAGAGACAGAAACAAGCACATCGCATTATGCTCCGAGAAAGGGCAATAGACGAAATGAAGAAGAGAGGGTGGCAAAACGACAGGGCGAAGTGAGCGGCGACAAAATATTCGCCGAGAGCAAAAGCGCGACAGATTTCGATCCCGAATTCCGCCGTGTCATATCCTTAAAAGGTCATCGAGTTTCTCGTAATATAGAGGCGCCTTGCCCATGTACGCGTATATTTATTATATATATATATATATATATATATATATATGTGCACACGTAATTACGTATACATACATACACGGACTCTCTCGCACATTTCATCAAGGACGTCTTTGGAATTCTCGAGGATCGGCCGCGCGCACGTTCTCTTCTGCGCAAAGCCAGGGAAAAATGGGGACGACGTCAGCGCCATCGAGGAATCGTACCCGCGAGCGCTGCGGTAGTAGCATGCCGAGTAAACATCGCGTGTTTCAATTAGATGTATTATATATATATATATATGCAGTAAATCTCTTATAGAGACACACATACGCATGTATAAGAAAGAGAGAGAGAGGGGAGAGAGAGAGAGAGAGAGAGAGAGAGAGAGAGAGAGAGAGAGAGAGAGAGAGAGAGAGAGGTAAGGATGGAACATCAGAAAATTGAAAATTGTCAGAAAACATTATGGAAAGGGACATCGAGTTATTCGGAAAGTGTCTCCACTGTCTATAGTATCAACTCCAATGTCTAACATATTTGATGAACTCTAAATTAAATTTTTCTCCTTTTTTGTAATGTACGCCAAGATTACCCATGCTGCTATTACAAATTAATATGTACCATTTACTGTTCGTTTTGCTAGTGAAGTTACATTTCGAACATGCAAGTTTTGAATAAAAATGAATTCTATATGAACTGATGGGGAGAGGGTTAAAAATTTTTTTTTATTGCCTATTAAATTTATTCTAAATTAGAGGTTTGCGTAGTTTTAGCAGGCTCATTCAAATATTTAAAACAATTAAACCATTGAACTATTACTAGATAGTTATAATTTTTTTACTTATTTGTTTTGTGCACGTTAATTTACGATTCTATGTATTCAACTAGCTTTTAAAATTTATCGTGAATTCGGATGTCAACCGAGAACCTTTAATAGTTACGCTATAACAATGAGTGACAAATTTATCTTGACCGTCCATGAAATCCATATATAATGTAAATTTTTCGCGAGTGAGATAAAGCTAAAAAGCAACAAATGGCATCTCACTGTACAATTGAATAAATAAATTAATAGTTCAGTTTAATTTCAAATTTATTATCAGTAGTGCATAATATGTAGCTCTTTAGACGTGGTATTATTATTATGCGTGGACATCATTTTCACTAAGGATCCATTCAAACGAAATAAAACAAGTTTGTTTCTGAATTGGAACGACAGAGCCCTAATAAACCAGTACGTAGAAAAATTCCATTTCCATCCCTTATTACAGTATTAATCGGCTCGGGGGGGGGGGGCTTACAAAACGATCGATTATCATATGGATCAACGTCGATAAAAAATTCCAAACGAATTTTGGATTTTCGCGAGCCTCGAATTGCGTATCGGTCGCAATACAATTCGTGTAACTCTAGTAATAATATCGCGAACGATGGAATCACCTTCGCGTTACAGAATTCCGACACTTTTGCGACGGAGCATAAATTATCGGCGAATCCAGCGCAGGGGAAAAACTGGAGCAGTAGAGGCACTAGAAGCGGAGGCAGCAGTCGCTCTATTATATTATCCGTCTCCAGGACGTAATGTAAAACGGCGTCGCTCGGGAGCTCCGCCTGGGCGAGTCCGCGTGCATCATTGTTCGGCGAAAACAATGCGCGAAAGATCGGGCGCTCATAATGTATAATATAGAGCTTATAGCGGGCTCTAGTAATGTATACGGATATACGTATAGCGAAGCCGATGGTAAACAGATGCTGCATGCGCGCCCATGCATACATTTACCTATTATATGTATAAAACCAGAGTTTTCCATACTTCTGTATATACGTATGCGCGAGGCTTTGTCAGCGCACCCTCGGCTCGGCTCACATTGTACAGCCCGACATTGCGGAGTCGCGTAAGAAGAGGCGCGGAGAGCCCGAGCATCGGCTGCCGGATAAGTGGCCATATATTGGCCTTTAAATAGGTATGTCTCGGGCGCGACGACGGCGACGACGACGACTGGTCTGGCCGATCGCGCGCGCAAGCGTATCGTCCGCATTTATCGTCGACCCGCTCCTCGTTTTCTATAATTTCTATAATGTAGCGATGCCTTGTCGCTCTTATGGACATTTATCGGCAAAACTACAAAAAATTAAAGGAAAATTGATACTGAAAAGACGTTATTTTTTATTGCATGTGTACGTTAGTTACGAATACTGTGTAGTCTATTCAAAATTTCAACGGTTTGTTTTTCAATTAAAGAAAATCAGATTTTTAGAAATGCTTTGCTGCAAAAAAATTATTCAATAGACTTTAATCACTTTTTCAAGCAAGCTTAACTTACCTTTCAAATCTCTTTTTTTTAATTAAGCACTAAATGGAAGATTAATGAATAGAGCCTCGTTATCATTGAACGATGTTCACAGTTTATTGTCTCGTGGTATTTTATGAAATACCGTCGTACAAAATCAAAATTTTTACTCCGAGGAGTGGTATCGGTAACTCAACAGATTTTTCGAAAGACATTACTACAGACTACAAATAAAAAGATGGACTATACATTTCTAGTTTTGAGTAGAATTTACTCGTATATTAATCTATTTATTGTTGGAACGCAATCTGGTCATAAAAAAAAATTCTCGTCAAGCTCTCGAATGGAAAAAAGTAAATACTTTTACTTTTTTAACTAACAGTATTTACTTTTAAAAATGTAAAGTAAAACCAACTACAAAACATTGTTCCAGTGAAGTATCGAGGGACTCGGACATATTCGGACTTTGCGGAGAAAGCAAAATGCATCCTTCCTGTCACGCCCGACGAAAGCCATAATGTACAGAGTGATGTACGTGCCGGAAGAGGGGGTCACTCGGCCGCTTGCGTCCCGACAACCTTGAACAGAGGCCTCTCTATACAGTTCTATCCTCTCAAACTTTTTTTTTTGATATTAGAACACAACGTCTGCCTATTATATTATAATACGAATGAGTAAAAGTATATATACATACATACATACATACATACATACATACATACATACATACATATATATATATATATATATGTATGTATACATATATAATGTACTATACCAACAACAGCTGTTTGCCTTAAATTATTCAGAGTGGTGGCCATTCCATGTATGTATGTATGCCTATATGCATGCATGTATGCACGTGTGTGAAAATATTTTGCGCTCCAGCCGAGATAACCGAGAGAAGATAATTTGAAAGTCACACTTAAAGAGAGAATGCTGGAATTTCGCGCGAGAAAAGATCCAATGTAGAAAGAGAAGCTAAAAGATAGAATTGTGCGATAGAAAGACAGATACAGAGAGAGAGAGAGAGAGAGAGAGAGGGAGGGGCGGGAGGGAAGAGAGAAATATAGACAGAGAGAGAAAAAAGGGAAAAGAGTATATATACACGAGAGAGATTTATCTGAACAGAGATTTCTGCGAATTTGGCCGAATCTCTCTCTCAATCTTTCTTTCTGTCTCTCCCTCTCTCTCTCTCTCTCGCTTCCTCGAGAGCCGCACTCAGAGGTGCATAATAACAAGACAGTGCAATGTGATATAGACCTATATGATGTAAGCCGATCGGAACCGAACGATGAAAAGTGGCTATCCATTATTATAGGTTTTCGCGACCATTGCATCGATGCCATACGTAGATTTTTTAGAAGGAACGACCGCCGCGCCGGTGTGGCGCAACGCGTCGGGCCTCGAAAGTCACTTGCCTCCCGTACACCTCTCGCGCTCAATTTAATGCGCGGCTGCCGATACACATAGTTACACATGCGTTTCCTCTATTCCCCGATTTGAACAGTATGCGACAAGTGGGCAGGCAAAGAAGAATGCGTCAGCGATCCGCGTTTGCCATCGTGCCGAGATATATGGGGGTGGCCAGTTCTGAGTTCAGTTCTGAGACGCCCCGGTGTATCTCGATCCGGGAAACCCAAGCGGTTTAGAAGAGGAAGCTCGACGAGAGACTGAATAATTTACCGGATCTTTGGGCCCAGAGCCTTAATAAAGATTTGCGAGGCTGTGGTCTGCTTCTTTTTAAAATTTACTTTTGAAAAAACGTTCGGACATGCGCGTCCAAAAATGTTTTAAATACCTGCCTTCGAGTCAGTTTAGCAGCTTTCAATTCTTGTAGGAAGTACAAGACTATTCTCTTGATTTTTTTCGCTTTAGCTGCTTACTTTTCAGTCCAAGTTTTACTTATCATTGCATCGTCGCTTGAAAAATGATAATGCATCCAGAGGGTGTTCTAAAAAAAGACACCTTATCTGGACGAAGTTTTAACGGTACAATGAAAATTTTCAAATAATATAGCAAGGGTAGGCTCTGTTAAAAATAAACAATCTCAACTTCACTGCGTCAAGATACCAGTATTAGATCGTTTATTTGGTCAGTATTTTTTATTTTCCGAATTATTGATCTGTTCAGCTTTTTCTCGAATCGCTTAGCTCTCGTAATATTCAGTGTTTAAACGTCAATATAGCACACTGTGAAGTATACTAATGCACAATACGAATGAGTTTTTAAAAAATTACGATTCACGCATCACTAAAATTCAAGAATCTTTTCAGGATCTTACTACGACTACTTCGTTTCTATATAGTTACTTCTGGCACTTACTATTGATTTTAAAAATTCGATACATACAATTGAAGTTTCGAACGTTTCGCCGCCTCTCGCAAGCTACCAGCTTATTTACGCATTGGCTTACGGTGTGGTTTTTGAATAGTAGTGAAAGTTATTATGTCCGCAGGAAGACGACACAAAAGTTACTTCGTTCGATTATTATAGCCATAGCAAAACAATATGCTTGTGCTACGCAGCCAAACTCGTCGGCCTGCCGCAAATCTATCTTTCGGTTGATTAGATTTTGAGAGAAAGAGAGAAGGACTGTTATTTAATATAAATAGCTTATTTGGCTAGAATCGCAACGACTCTATAGCGCATTTTCATTTTCTACACACATAGACACCATTAAAGCGTTCAAATGTTCAAATGGGATGTGAAAAACTGTATCCCTCGCGCCATCATTACATACAATCACATACACACACACACACACACACACACACACACACACACACACACACACACACACACACACACACACACACACACACACACACACACACACACACACACACACACACACACACACACACACACATATAGACGACCACGACAAAAATTGCGAGATATTTCAGGGTTAAGAAACACAATTATCTATAGGGATTGTGGGTGGGGATTGGGAGGGGGAAGCGTCTTGGGACACTGTCTGTCGGCGTGACAGGACGGTCGTTACGCAACAATGGCTGACGTTGGTGGCGAAAAGACAAAAGGAACGAACGGGTCATTGGATACGGGCGTGAGCGCGCGCTTTACTGCGGTTTTAATTAGCAGCCGTTGTGTCCTTATTTTTTCTCTCTCCGTCTCTCCACTCTCCCTCCTCTTTCCCAATTTATCGCCGCTCGTCCGACTATATACTATGATCGTTGCGGGCGTATTTTTGCGTGTTATAAAATTTCTCGATGTGCTCCAGCGCGCTCGCGCTCAATGAACGGAAAGGGGTCGAAGAAAGAGGGGAGAGAGACAGGCAGAGAGACAGAGAGAGAGAGAGAGGGAGAGAGAGAGAGAGTATAATCTTCTCAATATTTAATATCGTGCGATACGTTGCATTGATAAGAACGTGCGTATTGCGCGTCTGCAATAATATTTTGTTAAATATATAAATTGGCTGGTGTCAGCTAAGGTATGCAGTTATACTTCGATAAGAAGAAAAATTGTCATTGCGCTCGCGTTAAATGAACGTAAAACATTGATAAGATGCAAAAAAAGGAGATTTTATGGAAAACAACATATACTAATGCGACGCTTCTTTCTATTCTTTTTCCTTTTGTACATTTCCTTAAATTCTACAGCTAAATACTATTTTTATAAAACTGTGGCATGCGCGAAAAAATTATTTTTCATTGTATCGAAAAGAAGTTTAACTGAATATATAAATATAAACTATTTTAGTAAACTTAAGTGATACTTGCCTGAGTATATGTATTGTATTTCAGCAATTATTTTATTAAATATCAATAAATTTGAAGGAGGAGTATCGATAGAAAGAGAGAGCGAGAGAGGGAGAGAGAGAGACGTATAAAACTCGTGCAAACATTCATCATTTTTATCACATAATAAAAATAGCAAATGAATGTTGTATATAATATACAGTAAAAAAATACCTTGCAGGTACATTGCACAACTACTGTGGCACGCAAATCCCGCAGCTCCTTTAGTTGCTCGAGAGTCGCTTTTAGAAAGAGAAAGAGAGAGAGAGAGAGAGAAAGAGAGAGAGAGAGAAAGAGAGAGAGAAAGAGAGAGAGAGAGAGTGAGAGAGAGAGATAGAGAGAGAAATCGCCGCTTGCGTATGCGGATTCTATTAAGCCGAACGAAATTGCATTTAGAAATGTGTCCGAAATAACTTTAAAGTAAAAGTGAAATATGTTGCCAATTAAGTTTTCTCTCTCTCTCCTCTCTCTCTCTCTCTCTCTTACTCCTTATCTTTGTCCGGATACCCGAGACGTCTCTCTCGATTTAATAACAGGGAGAGAATAAAATGGTACGCGCGAAAAGGAATCGTCTAGATGGAATGGTTTTTAACGACGGGTCGCGCTGGTTATTTTCTTGTATACATATCGTGATAAATAAGAAGTGTATGTAATACGTTGAAGCACATATAAATTAGTGGATTAATTGTACTATCAGAATTGGGAAATGTTGTTATGTTGTAATGAATATTTTGTTCGCATAAATATTTAACGATCATTCAAGAATTAACGAAAATGTCAATATGTAAATTACATTTATAATGGAATAAAAAAGGGAAATGAGCTGTATTATTTTTCTACTTACGCTCTCTTATGCCGAGACACGTTCAGTAGTAACAGGTAGCGATCTCTCTCTCACTCACTCTCTCTCTCTCTCTCTCTCTCTAAATATATATATAGCTGAAATAAAATGAAAGGAATTCAAAGTATTTGAGACTCTGAATTCGCTTGATTTAAAATACATAAAACTGCATCGAAGCTCTCGATCGAACAATTACGTCGAAAAAAGACAGACCGGGCGAGGAAGGGGCAGAGAGAGAAAGAGAGAGAAAGAGAGAGAGAGAGAGAGAGAGAGTAAGAAAGAATGAGGTAGGGAAGAAAATTTCGAAAGCGTGCATCGATAAAAGTCGAGCCAGAGGGAGTGAGAGAGGGAGTGGGAGAAAGACAGATAGAAAGATAGAGAGAGAGAGAGAGAGAGAGAGAGAGAGAGAGAGAGAGAGAGAGAGAGAGGGGAGGGAGAGAGAGAGCGTGTGGATGAGTGAGTGAGGCATTGGCACAGCTCGTCGCGGCAATTTAAAAGTGTAACGCACCGTGCGCGGATCGGAGCAGGCGAGAGTGCCGAGCAGTAGTAGTGGCGAATACATACACAGACGCATTATATACACATACTACGCGCACAGAGCCGCTGCCGCGCATATATAAAAGCGGCGAGAGACGGACACTCGAATTGACGTGACTGCCGTGGCCAAACAGTAGCCCATATAATGTGCATTACTAACCGGGCGGAAAACGTCCGACCGACCGTCCGGCTTGACAGCGGTACTGAGAGAAGAGAGAGAGAGAGGAGAGAGACAGAGAGAGAGAGAGAGACACACACAGTGACAGAGAGAATGAGACAGAATGCGAGAGAGAAAGCAAGCACGGCGCACAGCTCGGGTGCATATTGCGAGCTCTCACCTCCCCCCCTCTCTCTTCATCGTTCTTTCAAGTTCCGTTGCATCATCCGTCGTCGCGGTGCTGTATATGTATATATCAGGGAACAATAACATTTATACATAATATACGATCCGAATCAGCGCGGGCGATGAGCGCTCGCGGAGGCGAATAACGCAGGTAACCGAGGGGCGAAGCAGGGGAGGGGTGACCGCATGAGAAAAAGTCGTCGAGGCGCGGCGTGCGGCGCGCGTGTCTTATTATTGCCCGAGAGAGGAAGGGAGAGAGAGAGAGAGAACGACAGATAGGAGACCGGCTGCGAATCTTAATAATAGTCGGAAAAGAGAGAGAGGGAGCGAAAGACGCTCTCTCCTCTCCGCTTTTTTCTATTCCAGGTATATTATTGGGGGGGGGGGGCGGGGGGTAGGAGAAGCAAGCGAGCGTAATATATAGATTGGGGCGAAGTTTCCGCCGCGAGAGCGACGCGAGCGCGTGGAAATGATGCGTCGTCGTTGTCTGAAAAAAGGAAGGTCGTCTTTGAAGATCTTTCTCTCTTCCTCCATCCCGTCGCCCTCGCCCTGCTTACGAGTTTTCCTTATATACGATTCTTATTATGAGGCTGTACAGTTTAGTCCCTTTCATGGTCCCGACGATAAGTCGGGGGAGAGGGAACGGGAGCACGATCGCTTTCTTCGGATACAGCTATAGCGCGACGGAACAGCATGGCCTATTTATAGATGTATTATGTGATACAGCCGTTGGAGATTATTAAAAAAGTTCTTAAAGGTATAAGCATAAAACGCAATTTTACGATCCTGGCATTTTGAAAGTAAAATCTGACTGTTTTAATCAGCGCGTTGAAAATTTCCCGTCACGGCCACAAGACCAATGGACGAAAATCAAATTTTATAAGTACGGTTGGAAAAATGACTCTTTATTCGCTAAGTAGACGGTGTAAAGTTGTATGTTACGCGTACATACAAAATAGCTTATGCTACGACTACCATTTACGTATACCTACTTGTGCCGATCGACTTAACTCACAGACACCATCGAGCGGATCTAAAGTCGCACGTTAGACCCACATGCAGCGTAATGCATACTGATACGAATCGTCGTTTACAGTTTACTAGAAACATTGAACGGCACATTATGCACGGAGGACAGCCACAGTTGAATATTTCGAACAAAATTTAACAGTTTCGAAGAGAGTTCTGGAGGGTTCGAATTTTCGTCGCGTCGTGCTACGTACATACTGTTCTAAATATGCTGCAAGCTCAAAAGCATACCCGTCGCTTGCTTGTTCGGCTCACTTACTGAAAAATATCATCAGGACTGTAAAAATTAATTATTTACTCTACGAGAATTCGCTACCGCGTAATTTGTCTCGCGAGCTAAATAATTAACTTCCACCATCAGTGATATGATATGTGTAAATACTTTAATATGCCATAATCTGACTCAACAGTTTTCGCACTTATTAGTATTTCGACTACAAGATTTTTGAGGAATTTTACACGAACACCATTATGCATATGTAACATATCGTATCTCTCACTTTCTCTCTCTCTCTCTCTCTCCCTCTATTTTTTCGTCGATATTTACTACTTATATACACTCTCGATATGGACAGCGTTCCCTCCCGCCACACACAGACAGACATGCACACACAATGAAGCTATTTCAGTCCTGTCTGATCTGAAAGCGGATAAACAAACGCACCCGCGGTGAACGAGAGATCGAGCAGCATCAGAGCAACGCGAACAAATCCGTGACGAGCTAATGCAGTCTGCAGTGCTTCAGCTGCAAAACTGCACTATACTTAAATCATATACATATATCGTGGGTGATCTTAGTTCGACTTTCCTTCCATTGGCATATGCTCACATATACGTACATGCAAACGGGTACGCGGCTACGGAAGCGCGCGCGCGCAATGTGCGTATCTGTAAGGTCGAGAGGGAAACGGAGTAGCAGATATACGCACTCGCAATAGTGTTCTCTCCTCGGTTTTCTCTCTCTCTCTCTCTCTCTCTCTCTCTCTCTCTCTCTCTTTCTCTATTCAGTGAAACTTAAATCGAGGAGATCAAACGATCATCGATCATCTTATTGTCTTTCGCTAAATGCACCTGGGTTCCCGCCTCCCTTAAGCACTGATTTATTATACCTAGTAAACTCTCGGATACATTGTTTGTCCTGATGGACAATGAAAAATGATATTATATATATAAAGAATATACTTTATATATATATATATATATATATATATATATATATATAAACTTATATATTGCCTTTGGTTAATAAACAAATACTCTCCATTTTCCGTGTCTACTCGCTCGTGTCGTATCTATTTTACAAGCACCTTCCAATTATTTATTGACTTTCCGATATTTGGTACCAGAAGAATCTGCTAGTTTTATGCCTAATGCTCTTAGTAATTTTTTTCCCAAGAGAATGTATCAAGTAACGACAGAAGAAAAAGCTGTAAATGAAAAAATTTCGAATATAGCAAAAGGGTGCCAGAATGATACGGAACAGACGATTACGTTACGCTATGAAAATTTTCGTTCAGTTAAAAATATTATGCCTGCATAAATGAAATGTGAGCGGAAAATTTCGTGATATGGTCTGTGGCTTGTTTAGTAGACGAGTGAAAATAACATCCTTTTCATTTCTACTACTTACTGAGCAATACTCGGATAGTTTGATTTTTACTAGGTTACATCTCTACCTCTTTACTATCGAATACGTGTATACATAACTTTTTCATACAGAGGAGTTTTTTGATATTATTAGTTGTATATTTTTAGAATTTGTTATTATAATGGAGTCCATAACAATACTAAAGTTAATATTGTGTATTGACACGAAAGGCAAGCGATGACCTCAATTTTTTACCATTTTTCATATTGTCAAATTTATATTTACTTGCCAATTCGTAGATTTATTGATAGACGCAAGCGTACATGACATTAGAAAAACCATCCACGAACAATTATTTATAGTCTTGGTATTCATTTGAGTGTTTATAGAAAAAATTTCAGATATGACACGGACAATATTACATTAAATTTTAGCGACTGAGCAGAAAATAAAAATTCGAACGCAGAGCTTGAATGAATATAATAGTTGTTGGATCAGTTAACTGTGTATTAATCTATTTTTAATTTGAATACGAAAGAAACGTATTATTACAATATACACTATACTTTAAAAATGTATCAATCTTTATAATACATAAAAAAATGCAACAGATATTTATATAATAGGGAAAAGGCACGATATAGAAAGGAGAAAATTGTTTAATGATGCGCGATACTTCAGAACAAAATTTTGAGGTAAAATAAAATTACGAAACTTTTAAATTATTATACTAAACATCTTGTTAAAAAACATCTCTTTAATATTTCCATAAACCTTTCGAGGTTTCTCTAAGATACAATATATCAAAACTCTTATAAATTTTCTATAAAATTTATCGATAGAAATTGAAGACGAATATGAGATAAACAGAGATTATATATTTTAAGCACAGCCATCTTGCTTATTTGTTGCTCGATAAAATATTATGTTTATCTCATATTCGTCTTAAATTTCTATCGATAAATTTTATAGAATATCTATAAGATGTTTGATATATCGCATCCTAAAGAAACCGCGAAAGGTTTGTGGGAACATTAAAAAAAAATGCCTTGAAACAAGATATATAGTAGAATTATTTAACATTTTTTAAAAATAACGACAGCACCTTCATTCATTTCAATTCATGCATTTTTATTCCGCAGCCATTAGCAACCAGACAATCTCTCTGCTTGTCGCGGCAGCGCCCGGAAAAATACACGAAAGAATAGATGTACAGAAAAGAGAAGTGAGAATTTGAACTGTATTAACTGTGTATTATTTTCTCATTAACGAGTACGTAACGTATGGTGCTAAAGCAGTCCGGGACGCGCGTCAGCTATGTACGTACGTATTTTCGGCCCTCGCCTACGGCTCTGCGTTCGCGGTAATCAATTCGTATTGGAACGCGCCGTCATTCCCATTGAAGTCGTAATTATAATATTATATATACATACGCATCAAAATTATGTAGGATAGAGAACAATGTAAAAATCGATTTTTTCATTTTTAGTCTATAATGTAGACAGTCTGTATATAATGATCTCTTGAGTTTGCATACAGCGCTTGCGAGCAACTCGCGCAAGTGCGCGAGCGCATTCGATAATGCAGCCGACGCTTATCAGCACGTGAGACTTTGCGAGGCGTGCAACATCAGTCCCGAACGGCGCGCGTATATAAACAATCGACGCGGTGGTGGCGCGGCGCGGGCTTCTCGAGAATCTGCCGACGCTGCATTATCTGTCGAATTTCAAGGAGAACTGGGAGGGAGAGAGAGGGCGAGGAAGATCGAGAGATGGAAATAAAGAGAAGAATCATTATTGAAGATATAAGCTCTCCTGCTCCCTCGCTCGGCATTGGACAGGCGCATTGTGTTGTGGCATTTGAAGCGCTGACAAAAAGTTTGGCAAAATCAGAGAATAAATTTTGAATATTCTGTAATGTAACGAAGTCGAGAATAACTTGGCCATTGAGTGTACTGAACAGATTTGGAAAAAACAAAATTTATCGCATTTTCGCCCTTTTAGCGATGAGTAATGGAGTGTGAATTTTTTTATCCATAAATCAAGTTCATAAATAAACTTTGTCCTGTGTAATATTATTATTAAACATAAATAATGCTAACAAAATTGAAAAAATAATATTCAATGATTAATCCATGTGTAGACATTCGCCGAGAGATGTATATAAAATATACTTGGGGTATAAATTTTTTTCTACAATCAGCATTCTTTAAGTTTGAGTATAAATATAGAGTTCGTTATGCTCACAGACTTATAGTTGGTCCGCGCGTGTATGCATATATACAAGTCTATTTGAATTAGTGCGCGAAAAAAGATATATTATAACATGCATTATATTTTTGCGGCTTGTTTTTTATGTGTGCAATCTTTATATTCGTGTGTGCATGTTGAACGCTCTCTCTCTCTCTCTCTCTCTCTCTCTCCCCTCGAATATAAAAGTAACGATAATCTAAATTGTTTTTATACCCTCATATTTCATCGAATGGTCATAATCAAGCCTTTTTTTAAATCCTGTTTTATATGCACTTAATTGCTATAATGTTTAAACTTTCCAGTTACTACGCGTCCAAGTCGTTATATATTGTACACAGTATGTAGTACACACTTTTAATTACGATATATAGTTACGTAAAGAGGTTAATTATTGATCAACATAATATTCTATAATCTTAATTCTTGACTCTTTGAATTTTTTTTCTCAATACGCACTGATAAATAATACGATTATACAAATGTATTTGCATTGTTCGCATCGTGAAAAAGAACATAAACTATTTTTTATTTACATGCTAATAAGAGTGTATAATACTGCTTTACGTTTAAAATTTAACATTGCTTTATATGTGTGTGTGTGGGTTTTTTTAAGTAATTTAAAAAAAGTGTTATAATATGCTAAAAAAATTTCCGACATGGTTTCAAAGTTGATTATAAAATATATAGTCGCCATAAAAGTAATCAAGCTTAAATAATTAATGAAATAAAATCTTGAGAATGGCATACGCTTTTCGAGTGGGTGTTAACTACTTGGAAAAAACAGTTTTATATTAAAAGAAAGGAAGAGATTGAATTTTACAAGGACCCGTTCTCAAAGGGCTATAAAATCCCCCCCTACGCGAAACAGAGCGCAGAAAATCTTGGACGAATTCGCGTCTCGACCTTCTTAATTTCATCATATTTACGATATGGCCACACCATCCCCTTTTTTCTTTCTTTGCGAACCGCGCCTTTTATATCCTCGGCCATTCGTTTACATGCGTTAAAACTGCCGCATGTATATATATATATATATAGATTGAGGGAGAGAGGGAGAGAGAGAGAGAGAGAGAGAGAGAGAGAGAGAGAGAGAGAGAGAGAGAGAGAGAGAGAGAGAGAGGTGGAAGGGCAAAAAGACAAGAGAGCAAAAGGGCGCGGAGGCGGAGGCGGAGGAGGAGATATAGCCGAAATCTGGCACCGTCCTACATATGTTTCGCACGCGCATTATAAGTACGATATAAAAGCGCGCGCGACATGCAGTGGTGGTGCACAAACTCGCAGGCGTTTATACGTTACAACGTGCTCGTGTCCTCCTTCGTATACTCCCATGCGCGCCTTTTTTCCCTCATTCTCTCACATTCTGGATTACTGTCGCGCAAGTGCAATCAATATAAAATACGAACGAGAAAGAAAGAGAGGAAGCGAGTCAGGGTCTGTTATTTTTGTAAAAATCGTACGTGTCTGTGTGTTGTAAAAAAGCCTGGAAGAGATTCTGAGAGAAAAAAGTATCTGGGCGAAGAAAGTGATTGATATAGATGTTTATGAATGATATACAGATGTATATATATATATATATATATATATATATATATATATAATTTTATTTGTATACAAATATAAAAATTTGACACATGGTAAAATGAGTTTTATAACAGGAATACAATTAACAATAAAGTTAATATCATGGTATCAAAAGGGCTGTGTGCTAACAAAACAACGTATAATATAAAAATGTTGAGGTCTCGTATGTCTCAACACTTGAGAAAGTTGGTCTTGTACTAACAGCAAAAAACGAGGAATAACTTATAGGACTGTGTATTTCAATTGAACGCTCTATTCATGAGCAGTGCAACAATTTAACGTCTATATTTGCGAGACTGAGCAGAGCGAAGCGAAGCGTTAACTGTGTAATCGGTGATCTGATCATTTCTCATACATATATTACTTAAACTTAATAGCATAATCAGTCACCTGCATAACGTATCTGTTGTGCATCTACTGATATAACGTAAGTTTTATAAAGACGTGTTGTAATATTCCTAGTTAATATGCAGTCTCCAAATTATTTTCCTATCCGATTCAATGTTCATGCTGATGACTTCGATTTCACCAGTAAATGGTATGAGAACACTATCTTGTGTCCAAATATCGGATGGCTTTAATTTATTTTAAAATTAAAATTTAAACTTTAATTTTAGAAAAAAATATAATTGATGTAGTCTTTTTGGCAATGAGGTAAAGAGCAGAATCCACTGTCCAATGGCATATCGAATGTTTGGTACCACGCAATTGAGAAATGTGTTTTTAAACAAACTCTCCTTGGGTATATTTATATAAATTTGTAGTTAACATGTTTGCATATATGGTTCATGTTTCAGGTCATTGACACATAACAGACAAGAATACTATTTTTTAACTACTCTATGATTTGGTCATCATTAACCGTCTTAAGTATCTTCCAAAAGTAATACATCGAATACAAAGGCACGATTTGGATTCTGGAACAAAAATGGAACATTATTCATTAAAACTGGGATTAATCGTGCCTACTTAAAGACACCGAGCCAAGAGTCGATTAAAAGTCAATACAAAAAACTGCAAAAAAACCATCTACGTTCTTGGTTCCTAAGAAATCGGAAATGGCGATGACAATGCAGTCGCTTGGAAATCGAATGCGAATAATGCCCACTGTACCTTGGATATTTTTAAAAGATGACACAGATTTATCATATTTCTCCAAAGTAGTCGTTCAACTTATTCGAGATGAGACAATAAAGGTCCTCTTTCTTTCTTTTTGGCATACGATCGAGGTTTACTATGCATATACTACGCATGTTTTTCCAAATATCTTCTCCGTTATCGAGAATATCGAGAGCATACGAAAGATATTGCTGATGGTCAAATGCACTACGCTTTTTGATTCGTTCGCATATATCGACATCATTGCCGAGCCAGCTTGTTCGTCTTGAAAAACCAGCCACACTGTTTTCAGGTCGTGTGCATTTATCGACACCCCAATAATAATAATAATAAACAAAATGTTTTTCTTCGTCGTGATCATTGCAAATTTCACACTCTTCCTTTTTCTTTTCTCATAATTCCTTTCATAATGTCTACGCTTAGGCAGCGTTCTTTTGAATATTTAAATTATAATTAACTTCTTGAAAATCGGATTCGATGGAATCAACGAATACCCAGTCACATATTGAAAATAATTCTGTAAGTTTCTAAAAAGAACAGATGAGAGAGAGAGAGAGAGAGAGAGAGAGAGAGACATTAACGGAAAATTGGATTCGAGAGTCACTCTATCGTTTTCTATTCGATTGGTCTGTTTCCAATGTTTTCTCGTAAACAGTAGTGCATCCCTTAACGGTGCTTTCAATTCTCGCGCACGCGTGCGCCTGCGCGGACGAGCACATTTCTCTCTATATCCTTTGAAACTGCCTGTATATATAACACAATGACCACGACGACGCGCTGGACAACAGTGACGGATTTGACGTGGACGACATAGCAAGGAGGCTGACACATCCGCAAAAGAGCAATGCAAGTAATTATATATATATATATATATATATATATATATATATATATATATATATGCTTTTAGACATCTCTTCTCTCACCCGTATTTTATTGTTTTCTGTTCCCGTATTCTATTGGTTTTCTATACACCAGCACCCGTCACATCGTTCCGCGGTAGCCCTGCATGAACATCAGTGTTTCGATTTCATCGATCTCGGTATTTCTTTTATTGCAAGATACACCTTCGATATATTACTTGAATGTTCTTTTATATAAATTGGAACAATCTTTTCTTACCTCTCCAGAAGTAAGCTTCAGTGGTGCTTACTTGATACGCCCTGAACATTTTTTTACTAATAGAGCGTATGTATATATCTGTAGAAGGATTCTATTCTACTTGAAAATTCGCAATGAGATTCTAATTTTGATAATATATTATATATTTTTGTATATTTTACAAAATTATTTATGACCTTATTAATATTGGGATACTGCTGCATTAATATCATATTTATACTCCATTATTATAAGAAATCATATAAGATTTTTTGAAACGATTATAGGCGATTTTCCCTTTGCAGAGTTGTCAAGAACTTCAGTTCAAGAAATATCTTAGAAAAACTCACTTTTAATTTGAGAAATTCTCCGCAGTATAAATACTCGTAATCTCTTCTTTCTGTTAAATTCAAGTTTGCAAAAGATAATTCAGTGGTATAATTTTTGATGCACAAAAACTGTGCGAATAATTGGAAATATATCCTGCAAATTTATTTTAGCTTCATATTATAAAATTTCTTTGCGATCTTCCTTATCAGTATTGACATTTTTACTAATTCATTAAAATTTATAAGCTTCGTTTCTAAATTCCCTTCGAGATTATCCTCGTTAAAAAGTTGAATCATTTACGCGCATGTCTTCTAATTTATTGAAAAGATAAATTTAATAAAGACTTAAAGGGTTTTCTTAAAAAGCCAAGAAACCTTATGTTTTTTTAGCTTTTTTCAAATAAATATTTAAAAAACATTACTTATTTACTATGAATTTTCATAATTTTGAACTTGATGAAACTTAAAAAAAAAAGAACTTTATTTTTCGACGTCTGCGCTTTTTAGTAGCGCGCTATATTGGCAGAATCTGGTTCTATCGGGTCGATTGTTGAAAGGTTCGCAGAGTGCAAAAAGAAGACATTTGTTCAGCTTTACGTAGTACAACGTGCTATTTAGTAAACTTTGCTCATAAAATACTGTTTGTAAATATGCTATATATAATACACAGTTCAAGCGAACGTATTTTGAGAAGAAAATCGCGTTTATTATCGCCCGCCAGGTTTAATAGTGAAGTAAATTGCATCCTGAGTGGGGGAGGTAGGAAGAGAGAGAGAGAGAGAGAGAGAGAGAGAGAGAGAGAGAGAGAGAGAGAGAGAGAGAGAGAGAGAGAGCGACAGATCTATTGACGTTGCGTTACAGTTGCATTAAAATAATCGCTCGGGGCTTTCGCAATATCAAATTGAGAATGTCTCGAGTGGAAGCTTTCGTTGGATCGCCGAAACATTTAGAGAAGTATATTTGCCTTTCAACAGAAGAATCGATCATTATAGAGATATTGTACGAGGTAATACAGTCAAATATTATTTTTAAAAAGACAAATCAGGAGCTGTATTTACTGCAAGCTGTAGTATGTAGAAAATAGAGGATGTTTCCAGAACGCAATATATTTTTCCTTAAAAGATTTTAAAAGAGGAGCGTGGGCGGAAACGATATGTCAATGTTCATTTTATATTGTGAAAATGTATGAAATTCGAATTAAATTTGTTTTTCTCACAAATACACGCAGAAAATTATGCACTGTTGTATTTTTTTATCTTGAATTTCATTCTTTCAACACGAATCTTTTAAGGAAATTTTATATTTGTAATAAATGAATCAACGATTTTCAAGTTTAATTATTTAAATTTTCAATTAATTAAACAAATTGTAATTAATATATATATTTAAACTCTGAAATTCTTTTATTTCATCCCAACGATATGAATATATGAATGAAAATTTTGAGGAAAATAGTGAACCGCGTATCGAACAGATAGAGGAAAATAACAACAACAATGATAAAAATAATAACGATAAATAAAAAAATTTCGTCTTCCAGTATGAGGATTATTTAGAGAATTTTTACGATAAATCACATTTATTTCCATTAATATTTGATATTCTAGTATTTAGAAATAGATCTCGACTGAAAGTTCTGGAACTGTTTATTGTGTAACTTACGCAACTATATAGCTAATCTCAGAAACTCGCATTGCGATCTATCAAAATTCTTGATATTCGTCTAAAATAGCTCGTGCCATTGGAAAAAATCATTAGATAGCATGACTTTCTTTTTCACTGTTACTTTAATAAGCGCCGGTCGATACGTTATTATATTAAAATATTCGCAATCCGCAACGTTTTGTGGAATTCTTTCGAAAGTATGTATTTATTTAATTACTTACTAAGTATTCTGAAACTGAAAAAGAAAAAGTCCTAAAATAATTTTGTATTTTAATAGTAATAATATAGAAAATTCGTATAATAATCTGTCGATTATAACGCCAAAACAAATGATGTAATAAAGTAATGAAAAGAAAGCAAATGTGAAATAAAGTAATGAAAACTTATGAACTAGAAGCATTGTTTTGGTATGCCATTGACATGCTAGTATAAGGTTAGAATATCAACAATTGAAAAAGTTTTTAAACAAGTGATTTTTGGTAAATTACTGAAGTGCATTGAAAAATTTAAGATACAAAAACTTGTATGGATAACTTCATACAGCTCTCGTACGTTTCGCAATTAAAACAATATTGATATAAAAATTTAATTATAATTTTCTGATTTGCATTAGTTTTAGAAAAAATGTGCAGAGTTCGTCATTTACGTGAATGCAATGCACACGCAAGTGTCATATTTTATTGCACGTTATAAATCGGATCAGTTTAATTTAAAAGTGACAAGTAATTTGTTAAATCAAATGATCTTTTTAAGAGGTGTGTATATTCTTTTATATAATAACTACGTGTAGTATAATAATTATGATATATTGACACGAATTAAAAAGATATTCTATAAATGATTGTATATATAAATATTCTTCTAGCTTTGCAAACGAAGCGCTCGTTTTTTCTCTCTCGACGTAATTGAGAAAATAGAATTTTCTGGTTATATAGTGTCAGTTCCGTTCTGGTATATATAGTGTCAGTTCCGGTCAAACGACATCAAAATTGTAAACATTGTCGTCGCATAATGTACGTTTTTGAGGTTAACGATATATATGTATTAGATACCGAGAGAGAGAAGGAGGGAGGGGGGGAGAAAGAGAGCCACAATGCTATCTCTATACAAACGTTAGATTAGATTTCAAATAAAGATGAACTCAAAAGAGAGAGGGAGGGAGAGAGAGAGGGAGAGAGAGAGAGAGAGAGAGGGAGAGAGGCGTGATTTTTTCTCTCCTCTTTTTGCTTTCGAGCGACACTATTTATGACGATGCGCGGCTCCTGCGCAATGAGAGGCACTCTCTTTTGCCGTTCGACAAAAAAAAAGTTTCCTTGCAAATTTAGCGTGAAATAGGAGGCTCCTCCCTGTTCGTTTCGCGTGACGCAAGCTCATTTTTTCCTCTATTTTTGCAGTTTCCTTTCATTCTTTCTTTCTTTTTTGGCTCCTTTTGTCCACAGCGGAGTGGACACGTTGGAATTCGTTGCCAAATCGGCTGCGCGACGGACTAGGTATAGGGTCCTTCGATTCTCGTTTTTACAGGGGAAGATATTGTCACCAGAATTGCAGGGGCCGGGGGGGGGGGTAACGTGGCAAACCTCGCACGTGTAATACACGGGCGTTCGAGCGATGACAGGAGAGTCGGTGCAAAAAGTGCATATATGTATACCGATAAGTATACAGGAGCATGTACACCTTGCGCGCGCACATGTACACACACATCTGAATAATATAGGAGGGGCAACGTCGAGCATCGAATGGGCTGCAGGTAGTTCGTGGCGGGCGGGAGGGGGGGGGATGTTTTTAAGAGCATCGCGAAGGGAAGAAAAAGAAGTGTTATTATAGGACGCAAATGAAAATAATGCGGCGTTCTACGTGCGCACCGGGGATGTCTGTATGGGGAAGAAGATAACACAACATTAAACGCCAATCGTGCGAAGGGTGATGTCCCTCGGACTATACGCGTGCCAGAACTCTTAAAAGGGATACACGGGGGATACTTAATGTTATTCCAATCTACTGATATTGATATTAATTAGTTTGCCCGCGCGTAGGCTCTCGAGCACCGGTCTGTAAGCAATAATCTAAATCCCTAGTTATCTCGCTATATATCAATATTTGATATTAATACGATTAATATTTTTTCTCGATTAATGTTACGACATACCGTAGCAGAAGCGAATTTGGTGAACTTACTTTTTTTTTTGATTTCAATAATGATTTACAGCTGGATTGCGCAGTAAAAATGTAAAAAATCGTCTTAACAGTGACGTCAATAATCTATGAGCGATAAAAAATGCGCGAGCGAGCACACAGCGTAAAAAAAGTGCATTTCGGAGAACATACGCTACAACTAACATTTATTACCTTATAATATTCTTATTGAATAGGTATTCTAAAAATAAACCAAAAAGCACTCTTCACAAATAAAAACGAGCCACATCTTTACGGATCTCCGGGGAATTTAAGACGAATAATAAATGGATTATTTATTATTATTATTACTTAGAATACTATAAGATATTAATAACGCGATACAGTCGCCGTTTCTGATTAATGCTGCGTTGATTAAGCTACATCACAATCGAAACGAAACGGGATCGGAAAACTTGTTATCTGCGTTTTAAATTTAGAACGCGCGCATATATTATAATAATTGCTGAATAAATTGAATACGCAACGTTTTAAAATACACTTCGACTCCCAGACACACACGCACACACTTAGGCACACATGCACGCCCGAATACATATATATATATATTATAATCCGATAATCTCCGCTTGAAAAGTTTTACATCGATGACTCGAATCTTTGCTGAATCTAATCGCAAGGGTCAACATCCTCACCGACGAACCGCTAGGCGCCTGCATCCCACCCTCCCTGTTCGTCGTGCATTCGCGTACGTACGCGCAAACAGCTATATATTGTACTCGCGCGCACACGCACGCAAAATAAAAGAACGCTCGACAAATACTCACGCAAACAGCGCCCGTCGCCGTCGTCCTCCCTCCCGGCTGCAGGCTCGGGGCGAGGGGATGCCGGGGTGGGTAGCCCTCCGTCGTCGGCGCACTGCAGGAGCCGGGCGAAGGCGGCCGGGCTGCCGAGGTACACACGCGCACTGCTCGCTATGTATATATAGCGCACCACAAACGCGGCGGCGACCGCTTGTATACGTCAACGCACGTGCACGGCACAGATCTTCCTTCCCACCCCTTTTCCTCCTCCCGCTCCTCCTCCCGCTCCTCTCCCGCTCCTCTCCCCGCTCCTCCTGCCGCGGGCGTGGTGGCACCGCGCCCCCTCAATAACAACGGCGCTGTAGGAGAGAGCGGCTCGACGCCGCGGGCACAACTATATCTACGTATTCGGACGAACAGGAGCCAGGAACGACGACCTAGAGGACGAGCTCGAGGACGCGCTCTGCGGCGGGGGCGGCTTGCGATTACCCCCAGCCGGCGCTTTGTTTACCCCGCGCCCCAACTCGGAGGCTGCTGCTCCCGCTGCCACGACGATACGCGGATATGTATCTAGGCGAGGGGTGGCTGGCTGCCGCTTCCCGCGCGCGGTCGATGCCGCGGCGAGTCCTCCTTCTCGCTCTCTCTCTTGCGCGGCGGCGGCGGCAGGGAGCGCAGGTTCCCGCTCCCGCAGCGCTGCTGCTGCTTCTGCTGCGTGCCGCTTATCGTATATACATACACAGTGCGATACGGAGCGCGCCACCCCCTCGCGCGTATGTGTGTGGGTGCGTGTGTGGGTGGGTGTGTGTGTGTGTGTGTGTGTGTGTGTGGGCGTGGGTACGGGTGGGTGGGTGGTTGGATGTTCGTATGTGTAGGTGTGAGTGTGGGTGGGTGTGGGCGGGCGCGGCGGGGAGGGGGTCGAACGGGAGAGGCACGGCGGAGAGGGCGATGCAATACACACGGCACCGAGGACCGAGGAGCACGTCCTCCTCCGCTGATCCGAGGACGACTTCCACCGCGGGCCGTAGTTTGGCTCGCGTACTCCTTCCGCTACTACTGCGCCGATTTTCTCCTTGTTTTTCTGACGTGTATGTTCTCGCTCGCTCGGCTATTTCGGGGGAGGATATTATGACACCGCGGACGAACTTCTCCACACGCACACTGTCCGCCTTGAGTGCAAACGCGCGACTGCCGCCGAAAGCGGGGAGCCGCGCCGGCGGCGGCCGCTTCCCGCAGTCGCCGCTCCGCGGCGCTGACGCCCGCCCCTGTCTCTTTCGCTCTCTGTTCTCTGTATAGCTATACATGTATACACACACACACACACACACACACACACACACACACACACACACACACACACACACACACACACACACACACACACACACACACACACACACACACACACACACATTTACACGATGCATATTATATCTGCCTCTCTCGGTTTCGAGAGCGCGCGGGTGTGTGTAGGTTAGTGCGCGCGTGCGCCGGGGCGATATTATATAGAAAGGGAAAGAGGCAGCAAGAGAGACGGTTGCCGGAGGATGCGCGAATGCCTGCCGCTGCGTTGCTGCATTATATATATATATATATATATATATATATATATATATATATATATATATATATATATATATATTATATAGAGGTAGAGCGAGAGAAAGAGAGAGAGAGAGAGAGAGAGAGGAGGCCCGGGCGCTGGAATTTTGCAGTTTCTTCTCTCTCCTCGGTTTCCAAGCGCGGGCTCGTTTATTTTTTGCGCCCCGTCGCGTTTTTAGCCAAAGTCTCTCTATACGCTCTCGCCGCTCCTCCCGCTGTTGCTGCTGCTGCTACTCCCGCCGGCGCCGTTTCCGTCGCGGGTGCGTATAATTTTCATGAGAGCAAATTTTAATTACGATCTAGGAGGGGGATGGCTGCAGGCAGAGTTATATGTGTGTGTGTGTGTGTGTGTGTGTGTGTGTGTGTGTGTGTGTATAGAGGTATATATACACATACGAAAATTTAGCTCGTTGTCGGTAATTAAATCGACGCTTAAACGACAATGACGTTTCAATTGGGGGAGAGACTGAAACTTTTTCCGAGATACATTTACGTGCAGTGCGCTGGAGTTTCGTTGGAGCTTCAAATGAATGGACTTAATAGTATATATGTCTAGTAGAATAGCAACCGCGAATTTTATACAAATATTATTGTTTAAAGAAAGTGTATCGATGGCATATATCTATCACTTATAAATATATCAAACGTATTTAACATTAAAAAAAATAGTTTAAATTTCCCAGCAATAACATAATAATAGATAACTCATTCTCAATAGTATAATAATCTATGACATTTTTATTGGTAAAATGACCAGTTCTTCGCTCTCTATAAGTAAAAAGCCTCACCTTCTTGAATTCGGTAATAATAATAAAGTTATATTAGATAAAAATATAATTCTCAAATATGCATAATGTGGTAAACATATAAATTTTTCATTTTTGCATTTCAGATAATACACCTTACACTTTGTATTGCTGGATATATTACAACTAATTTTTACATATTTTTATTTTACGTTTTAGTTTAACTTACATACTAGAATATCCCCAAAGAGAGAAAAAGCCGAAAGATAATATTTTAAAAAATAAAAAAGTCTCCCAATAACGAACCGATATTTAGACCAAAATAAGGTTCCGTGAGGCACAGTTCTATCGTTTTTAATGAAACTTTGTGGACCATTTGTATTCTACGGTTCAAAAAGCTTTACTTATAAGTTTCTCTTCCGGAACCTATTTGGAATTCCTTTCATTTCCTGAACGTTTTTGCTTTTGATCTTTTTTTATTTCACTTTTTACACTTCGGTAGTCAAAATTGTTCTCGATCTTTGGTTCAAAAATGAAAATGGGTTCCAAGACCGGTGTCGATAAAAAATTAAATGAAAGAGATGAACAGATTTATCGACGGATTTTAAACTTTATATAGAGATATTACAAAAAGATTTATCACAGCTTTAGATACAAAATTGGAAGAGTCGTTTAGATAGTACCATTACTTTCATTTTACGAAAGCCACTCACTACAGTTTCAATTTGTTCTAAAACCATATGGATTATTGAAATATTCTAGCGTGTATATCGAATTGGACGGGCCTGTATATTATGAAACAAAATATTTACAAATTTTCATCCTTTATTATAAAGAAGATTTCGTATTGTAAGAATAAGGCATTTGTAAAATAAACGTAAATTCATTTCTTTCGACAATTACTTATACAACTAAATTTTTAAAATTCATTTTATTAATTATAATTTGGTTTGTAATGATAATGCTGCACGTCAACGAGTTGATATGCTGTTAAATTTTCTTATACAGCCACCCAATTTTTCCAAATATATACTCTACCTATATATTACCAAAATAAGAACTTACGAACGCGAGCGGCACACGCAGCTTTTACGGTTCAGTTTTCTTTTTTTGCGGCTGCAGTTTGCGACGCAGCAGTGGCCCAACCACGTATTGCGCTCCGCAAGAAGCAACCCAGTAAACTACATTATATTACGTTGTAACGGTTTTTTATTCCTCGTTATTATTCTGCGCCTCGGTCGTTTATCTTCGTCCAATAATAAATTTTGCTTAGATAATATACGCGCGCTTTCCTGCCGCCCGCGGACGAGCGACGGGCGCGAGAGTGAGGGAGAGAGAGAGAGAGAGAGAGAGAGAGAGAGAGAGAGAGAGAGAGAGAGAGAGAGAGAGGAATGATAAAAAAACTTTCATACACATATACGGAGCGCATTACAGCCGCCAGTGTGTTTATTTATGCAGCTCGGAAATTCAGCGGCGGTGCCGCGGTAAAAATTCAAGAGCGCCCCGGATTAATAAATGGCTATGGCAGCACCGATGTATTAATAATACAGGCGTTCGAGCCGAGTCGATGGAAAATATTGATTTGCATATTATATATTGCTCTGTGCTCGCGGTCATACGGATGATAGTTTTTATTTTCTGGGAGGCGAATAAATAATTGTACAGGGAATGTCCCGCTGGTGTCGATTTTTGGCGTTTGATCGAGCGCAGGGTGCATTTTTTCCGACAAGCAAATGCTATGGCTAAAGTAAGAATTACTTTTCAGTACGACAGCTGGGTCGATTATTCTTGCAATTTTCTTATGACATGCAACGGGTAACTATATATGTTTAGTGCTTACCAAATTTCAAGGAGTGAAAAGTAGCTCTAAAGGAATCACATTTAATTTTTTGTAGCAAATGAAAAATAAATTCCACTCATTGTGTGCTTTTAAAACAGAGAACTTAATCAATTAATCTTAAAATTGTATCGAATTTTCATTTATATATATATATAGCTTGGACGAGAAAAAGCACTGTCCGATCGTAATACAAAGCATAAATTTCCTCCAATTTGCACTCGTTGAGACCGCAAACAGAATTTTATTATTTCGTCCCGAAATAAAATTTATCTACTTCCAAAATGCTTGAGATCGAGCCCAAAGATTAAACTGCATTCGCGAGCGCGATAGCACGAAGACATTCTTCTTTATTTTCATCAGTGGCATGAACTCAAAAATTTATAAAATGATAGTGGATAGCGTGTTAATGTTATCAAACGAATTCCCCCGAATAATCTCCGCGCTCGAGCTTCGACATTTGCATTGAAAATTTTTCAGTCTTTTAAAATTACTTGTTAATTTTATAACCGTAATATATTTTTGTATAGTATATATAAAGAACTGTGATATTAGATTCAATTATTATATGCATAAATAAAAAGATAATCGTGTAATATTTTAATTATAGCATAACATATACTATAAACTGAAATTCCAAATAGGTTCCATTTTTAATATTGCACTATAACAATTTTTTTTAATATAAGAAAATTAAAATAAATTTACAATAAGCTTTGTTAAAATAAACGTAATCTTCTTAATTATGTAATTACTTGAAAATACTAAATTATATTATTTTATTGCAAAATGTGAGACATTAAATCGAGGATTGTATAATGCATATTAATTTTGTTTCGTAATTTTTAATATTTAAATGTTGGAAATATGTTAAAGTCAAATTTATCTATAAATGTATATCAAAGTTTATTTCATTATATCACAGCACATTCGTTATTTGGACTAATACTTGCTTACTGTATGTGTTTTTGAAAACGCCTCTATGAATTTTAGTAAACAATAAAAAAATTAAAAAATTATATCAGAAAAAAATAAATACAGTACTTAAAAAAGTCATTTTTACATATTTAATGTTGGAAGATTCAAACTTTTTATCCCATTTTCATTTTATAGATTTTATGCGACGACGAGTTAAGTAATTTATTCACATCTTTAAGAATAATAAACCTTTCATCTTAATTTGTTCTCTTTAATTAAAAAAAAAGAAGATTTATAATTTTCCCTTGCAATTCTACACTATTTTGAGATTCCATTGCTTTTTATATAGCTTAAATAACTAAGCGTGCTTTGCGCTCACTGTCAACTTTAGCGTTACCTGGCGTTATCCGACGAGCACCAGGAGAACGCAGCTGGCCGGATGTAGTTCATCGTGTAACTACGCCCTCGTCTTCATTCTCGAGTAATGCTAAGGTAGGCGGTAAGCGCAAGACAAACTTAGTTTCAGTATTTACACTGCCTCGAAAACAGCGTGACTTCAAAGTATTGTAAAATTGCAAGGGAAAGTCTTAGAGAGCGTCTTTGGTTTTTTAAATTTAATGGAAAGAGTCAAGTTTGAGTGTTTTGCTACTTTATTGTTCGAGAAAATTATTAAAAGCGCCAAGCTCTGTAAATACGCCAATTTCAATTTGTACATTACGTGCTTTGCGGATGCATTCCATGGGAAAAAAGAAATTCAAAACGCTATGTTTAAAAACCATTTTTTGCTGGTTGATTATTCACAAAGTTGCAGCGTTACCAAAAACAGTTCAATTGGAAATCAAGCCATATATTAAGTGACGCGATATTTTTCCGAGTAGCGAGTGACAATGATCGACTATTAAATGAACATACATAACGATTAATGCATGAACATTTTATATCATAATTTAATAAAATAGCAAAAAAATTCAAATAAAATATATATAAAATGTATATTTATACACATTTACTTTTCTCTCGTTATGGTTAAATTGTAATTTTTTATGATTTTTTGGACGATTAACGACTTCGTTGATATAAACTTCATGTATCTTAAGTCCTTACATATAGAAACTATTTTTATACGTACTATTATTTATATAAATCTTTTATTTATAAGCTTTTAGTTATACCTCTCTCGCGCTCTCTCTCTCTCTCTCTCTCTCTCTCTCTCTCTCTCTCTCTCTCTCTCTCTCTCTATCTATCTATATATATATATATTGTAATATACGAGTATACTATAAGTATACTTTCTCGTGACTTATTTCACAAGTGGTATAACTTAACAAGTTCTATATCACGGGTATCATACGCGTGTACATCGTACGTGGAATCAGTATGCAAGATTAGTATATAGGCGGTGTACATATAATCCCTTTCGCAATTTTGAGTTTTACACGGACGCGGTTACGTTTGTCCCGAGAAACGCGAATGGCGCGAGAACTTTTTTTTGCTGCGCTTTCTACTTATATATATATATATATATATATATATATATATATATATATGTATATATACTATACGTAGAATCGAAGTAAAACAGAAACATGCTGACACAGGCGCGTGCGTACCCGCACTATATAAACGTCCCTTTACTCGGGAATCATTTATATGCACCGAATTTTCGCGGATAAATCGGATACTATACGTTTCCGTGCGATGACACGAGAGTGCGAGAGAGCGAGAGCGTGCCGGGAGGAGGGGGGTGACAACTTGACCCAGAAACCAAGCGTGTAGCTGCGAGTATAATTATTCAGCGAGCGTGCTCTTGTCGCCACCGCCGGCTTGGTGTATATAGTTGCCTTTTTGTTTATCGCGCACACAGTGTTGTACATTACGCATTGGAACGAGGGTGAAAGAGAAATTCAACCCACGCGATTATTGCGCAAGTTAAAAAAAAAATAATTCAGCGCCGGTGCACAGTGTCCTCCGAGAGGAGTGTGCTTTTTAATTCTTATTTTTTTTTCGGAAATAGGTATTACATAAATCCAGGGAGATTTTTTTATCTTGTCCGATATGCAATAGAATGAAAATTGATAAAGTGTCAGCGACTATCCTCGAGAGTATAGATCATATTTGCCATCGAGCTTACTTCAATTTTTCATTTTTAACTTACTGGGCAAATTATTTTTTTCTTACCCACTCGAGCTTAGCTACTGCTTTTCCTCGAAATGGCCCCAATTTTATTATCCTACATTATTTAGTTTGTATATATCTCTTGCGGTGACTATAATTTCAGTTTTCGCTTTTTTTTCTCTCGACACAATTGAATAATCACTTTGACAATGCAACTTTGTCTCATTGATGAGTACAAAATAAATTACACCTACGATATATGAGAAGAGAAAAAGGGTATATCGCGAATCCTCTGAATGAAGAACGAACGAAGGCTCACTTTTTATTCATCGAATGTAAAAGTCATTTCATACGGAAATTTTTCATTGCGTTAAATTTATATTCCATTTTTCCGTTATACGACTGAAATTCAATGCAAAATTAAACGAATGAATTAGCAAATAATTAAGTTTCACGTTAATTATAAATGCATTACTTTTCTAAAACCTAACAAAAAATCATTATGAAATAACGCATTTTCTTCTACTTATCTTTCCACATTGGATGTTTCATGACTTCTAATGCATTTAATGTCACTCCTCCCTAATGGTTTTCGGCTCCTCTACGTGTAATGGTAATAAAATTTTGTAAACGGGTTGATTTATTGTATTCACGGATTATGTAATTCTGCAGACAAAGTTAATTGCTTTCGGGTGAACGACGAATAATTATTTTCTCATTTGCAAAAATAAAATTACAATTTGTAGAGCTAGAACAGCGTTTTCCATATAATATAGACAGATCGTATAAGAAAAAATCCTACGATTAATTTCAGACCCCCTTCGTAATTTTCTATTATTTCGAGAATCATTTTTTGTTTTTCGGTGTGCTGAATCGTTTATTCAAAATTTCAAATCGTTTTCTTTAAACAAAACTAGTATAAGTGATAAAATTTCGTCGATAAATAATTACATTAATATTGAATCGCGTAACTTACGACCTATACTATTTTCTAAGCAACAGTAGGAAGAAACTTTTTTTACAATAAACCTGTGTGAAAATGTACATTAAAGTAACTCTTAATTTAATCATTATTATTTTTCTACCAATAAAATTACACCAATATCTTACAGTTTGAAATTAATCCGATCCATGACATTGGAATGGTTCCTATAACATCGATCGGTGCCCAAAACGCTCAATCGCGTCAGATTCACTTTCCGCGTGTAAGGGCGCCTGTTAGTCACTTATCGCTCTATCGATTTTAGAAGCATATGTCGTTTGAAAGCATACAATCGCAGGATTCGCTAAGTTGCGGCTGATGCCTCTCGTGGATTTTAACTTTTTTCATAGAAACATGGATGCAACAAGATTTTTTGAAACGTCTTCTAACCTACAGGGCAGACATTTTTCAGACAAAAAGGACAAACCTACAAGCACTTAAAGGATTAACAATAAGTTAAATGTTATTTTCTCTGCATTTCACATTTAACTCTTCATAAATTCATGACTGAGCGCGTAAAAAAGAACACTGGTGAATGTACTAGTTTTATAAACGCCAGACAGCATCCTCTTGATTCCTAAACTAATTTCATTCCTTTGATAAATATAATATATTGGTAATACATAATCAAATTTTTGACTAATTGATTCTCAAACAAATGTTCGCAGCTTCCAAAATACTGCTAAACTGATACGATAATGAAACTCGCGCGTTATTTATCTGCTGATTGAGAATAGAAAGAATATAGGGAAAACATAATCGACAGCCGTGTATAATACATCTTTCAAGTCGGCAGAACATCGAACTGTCCCCTTTTCCGATCTGGCCTATACCACCATGGCATCCCTTCGTGGGCTCCGACGAAAAAAAATCCACGTATTCCACGTGGTCGATCCTACGAGACAGACGTCGCTAGGCTTATCAATAATGCAGAAGTTTATCGACACTCGCTCCGTTCGCATGCGAGGCTCGGGCAAAACGAGCCGCTGTGCCACGCGTAAATAGAAGACCCGCGTCATTCGAGCGCGCCTCTTGCCGGAGCCTCTTTCCCAACGCCTATATCTGTGTATAATATACTTGTATTATGGGACGGCGACGAGTAAAACGCGGGCCTCGGGTATACTTTCCAACTTTTTATGGCCCAATAATAACTATAATCACAATCAATGATGATAATTTATTGTAATTATACCCATCGCTTTCGCAGCGTCGACTGTCGCTATATATATATATTCTTCGGGTGGCCGCTGCGCCAAATGCTTCCCCTCCCCCCGACGTACCACTCGACTCGTCATTTTCTCCGAGTTCTTCATCAACAACTCGCGCGCTGTCTAGCGACGCGATCGAATTCGCTCCACTCACCCCGCCCCCCCCTCCCGCCAAATCGTCAGACTTACACGCTCGTTGCCGCTCTTCGCCTCCCGCGCGTCCTCGACCGTGATTTTCTTCGGCGCTCGGCATCGGCCCTCGGGACGCCTGACGCGTATATCTGTAGGTATGTGCGTGAAACGACAGCCGTCCAGCGCCTTCGGAAGCGAGCCCCATCGGCCCATTATGTATTAGGCGCGTCTACTCCTCGAGATTCTACGCTCCTCGTATTATGTAATAATAGAAGCGGCGAAGGGTCAGCGCGCGGCCTTTGTCATTATTATATAGTTTCGTTGTAGTACAATGGAGAGCGAGAGCCGCGCGTGGAGGCTCGGACGAGGACTCGCGCGGAATGGGCTCGACAGCGCCACCTATCGGCCGGGCCGAGCGAGGGGTGCGCTATTATCGAGGTTCTCTGCCTACTCCGCGTTACATTATGCACTCCAACCCGGGTGTGGGGAGGGCAAAGGGGAGCGAGAATCTTTGGAGATCAACTGCCCACCCCGAGCTGAGAGATCGCAGGATTCGCGGGGCAAGTCGCATGTCTCTCCTCCTCGCGAGGGGTGTTGAAGTATGAAATGTACGTCTTAAAAGACCATTTGGGGGTTAGACTCCTGTAAAAGATTCGCAATACGAGTTTTTAGTAAACGCGTACTTTCCGGTCTTATAAGTTTCTTCGAAGAATATGTACGGTACTTATTGTCCTCGTAAAACTAAATCTATAGCTATTGAACGAAATTGATTAAAAATGTAGCGAAGAAAATATAACTGTAAGTTAATATAATAATTATTTGCCTCGATTTGTTGGATGCTATTTTAAATATAGTAAAGCAGAAGCTATTATTAAAATGTTGAATACATTAAAATAAATTATTATCAATCATAAGCTATTCAAAGTATTGCAATCAAGTGATAGATAATTATATTTTCTATATTATTTATTACATAAATCAATGCAAAATATAATTTAAAGCGCACAAGGTAAAAAATTATCTTAGAACTTCCTAAATATGATTGCATAATAACCATCTAGCAGAGAAAGTTCAATTCGTATATTTAGAACAAATTTTATAAATATATTATTGGTTTTTTAGTGAATTGTTGATTAATGTTCACACGTGTACATTTGTAATTTTTGTTATTTTCCCGTAAATAAAATTCATCTATTAATACTAAAATATAATAAATACAATAAAATTTCAGCTTGTTTCTCCATCGGTTTCATTACATCCTACGGTGAGCGACATGGAATTTCGTACGTACTTCCTATTTATAGCTTCGAATCATGAAGATTTAAATAGATCCTTAACCCCTCAAATTATACTAATAAAGAACATTCATTGTAGAAAAAATTAATTTTATATATAATATTTATAACATTTTTCGAATGCTATTCTCTTAGGCTTATCAATTCCCTTAAAGGTCATACTTTAAAAAAGTAACAAGCATCTTAAATTGTAACCATTAATCTTGTCGCGATATAATATGATTAATTATCTTTTTCTTAGTTTTTAGAAGAAGATTGTACTGAAAATGTACTATAATGCCATGCTGGTCTGGAATAAACTGCTGTTCGACTCACATCAAGTCCAGCATCTTGAGCTTTAAAATAATGACGATTTACGTTGAATGTTTGAAACGATCTAATTATATTTAATATACATATTATAATTCTACTTCCCAATAGTTCATGATAGGTTTAGAATTTTGAGAAAAAAAGAAGTAAATGAAATATTTATTAACTTTATTTATAGGTTTCTACATATAACAATATATTAGATTTTAAAAATTCACGAATAAAGCTATTTTCTAACTATTAGTTAAATAAATAGATTTACTTTATGGTACATTAGTCGACGTATCTGTTTCAATTTCATTTATTCAAACTGTCTAAACTATGTGACAAAACTCTAATCTTGAACAGCATTCTTTCATTAACTTAGATCCATCAGTACAAACAAAAGTGACAAAACGAAGACGTTCGTTTTCGACGAATTTTCTCCAAGTCCAACCCATTTTCAGCGTATGCATTTACGCATGTGGAATCCAGTATCTATCGAAAGCCCCTTGCAGTTTCAGTCACAGAGAATCTCGGCCGAATTCAGTTTGTATATATACACACACGTGCATACATATACAGATACATATACATAACTATCAACGCGCAGTTGCCCAATGCCTCCTCACGCTTGCTCCTTCTTCCTTTCTCCCTCGTGCAGCGCGTGCAGTTACAGTCCGTCGCGATTCGCGATCGATGCGCGGCAGCCGAGGCACAAGCATTATAAGGGGAGCAAGAGCCGTGCAGCTCGCCTGCATATACATAACTCTGTATATATATATATATATATATATATATATATATATATATATATATATATATATGATGCAGGCTTCACGCTTAGCGACATTTGGCTCGTTGACAACTTCTGGCTCCGAATTCAGTCGCCAGAGTTTCTCGCCGAGGAGGCAGACCGCGAATGCAGCAGGCCAGGCAACAACAAGCGCATACACACACACACACACACACACACACACACACACACACACACACACACACACACACACACACACACACACACACACACACACACATATATATATATATATATATATATATATGTAGAGGGAGCGAGAGAGAGAGAGAGAGAGAGAGAGAGAGAGAGATAGAGAGAGATAGAGAGAAAAGATTGAAAGATCTGTCTCTCTTCCTCTCAGTCGCACGCTCGCGAGCTGGTCAATAGCCGGCGAGGCCATTATATTGTCAAAACAGGCCGGTCTGGATGTGCGAAAAGGAAAAGAGAACACCCGTGCACTCTCTCTGTCTCTCTCTATCACTCTATCTATCCTCTCTCTCTCTCTCTCTCTCTCTCTCTTACTCTCTCTCTCTCTCTCTCTCTCTCTCTCTCTCTCTCTCTCTCTCTCTTACTCTCTCCTTTTTCTCCTCGTGGTCCCCGCGCGCTTGAATCAATAAAACATGTCCTCCCTGCCTCCCTCTCGCGCTTGTACATGTATATATATATATATATATATATATATATATATATATATATATATATATATATGCAGAGCGCACGCGTATAGTTCTATACGTATTACGCGTTCTAAGTACGTCTGTACGTGCTCTTTACTCACCATGCAGAGGGGACTATGCTCATATATATATATACGCATGTACATATCTATGTTGCGTACGTACCGGTAAACTGGGGTTCCTTAAAAAAGCGGGGTCCGAGTTTCGGACCTCGCGCATATACAATCGGAGCTTGACCGATAATTGCCTGCATATGCAACAGCCCGCTTGCAAGCGTATTACATATATATATATATATATATATATATATATATATATATATAGGTAACTGGTTTTGCCTTAAAATCCGCTCATGCGACACGCAGTAACGGCGCTCACACGTGTAAAAAGTAACCCCGATGGGCACGGGAATCGTTGGCACCGCTATTTCTGCTGCCCTTCGGCGTGTTTCCGCCCCCCCCTCTCTCTCTCGTCACTGGGGGTGAACTGCAAAAAGGAATTGGGTCAGTCTTATTTCCCTCTCTCTTTCTATCTTTCTTTCATTTCTTTTTTTCAAACAAATACATTTCGATGCACCTTCACAATATGCCGAGATTTATATTTAAGACCGTTGAATGACATGTTTATATATGAAAATGTGCAGTGGTCGAAGGCTGTTTGATGTTTTAGTGAATGTTTCCGCTCGTCTGTAGCTTATATAAAAGCAAAAATTCCTTTTCTTCAAAAAATTAAATTTATAATTACTTTTTCAGCTTAACGCGGATGCTTTTCCAAGCAACTAAATTATGTATAAAGTTTTTTTGCGTTATATATTTTGAGATTTATTTTATCATTATTCACCAAGTGCATAATGATTCTTCAATTGATTATAGTTTTATTTTTACTGAATTTTACTAATAGTATAAATACCTGTTGCGTATAAATAAATTTTATGTGTAAAATTTATATATGTATATATATTATTTTTCCTATAAATATCATTTATAGATCATTCATATATTAACTAGACATTGTTTTATTTCATATTTCTTATAGAACTATTGCATACAAAATTAATTTAATCATAGAACTTTTTCAAAGAGTCCATAAAAATTGCTATTCAATATAAATATTTTGTTTTGAATCATAGCTACTGTAGAAGTCATCAGCTATAAAAATACGAGGCATAATTTTATTAATCAGGTATTTTGCAAGCGAGTTGTATGATTTCTACATCCTCCCAAAATTCAGAATTAAACAATTCGCCTCAAAAATCTATTGGGTTTTTTAGTTAAATACAAAAATACGATAAAAACAACATGTGAATTTTTCGGTTCGTGTTTAGGAAAAATTCAAAATTAATGGTATCTGAATTTCCAGCTTACTAGATTAGAAAAAAAAATAAGTTTGCGGAGTTTGAACTTAGCGGATGAAGTTAAATGACAGATTAACTGAGAATGTTTAAAACTTTCTTCATTTGCATCCTTTGGGTATGTTAATACTAATTCTAGTTTATATATTGACATCTTGTAAGTTCTATATTATATTCCATATAATTTACAGTTTTCGGTTAATTCAGGGTATCCTTTTGTACGTCTCTATAATTTTAAAGTGAATGCGTCTACTACCTTAAAAATATACACTCGCATTAGATATAAATAATGAAATACAAATTATATATAGAATTTGATATGCATCCATAATTAATTTGTAATTATAACCAGAGGATAAAAAAATGACAAACTTTTAGAAATTCTGATACTTATAGATTTAGTTTTCACATGTCTATACTAAAGATGTCAATGCAATTGTTTATCAGTTAATGACATTTTATACCACTATACTTTTATTTAGTGTTATCTTTCGATAAATTTTTCACACATTCGCTTCACATTAGATATACCCTCCTTATCTACTTTTCTTACTTAACCTAATTTGGAAAGTTTTTCTTTAATACGGATTCAGCACATAAAACAATGAATCGAAGATATAATGTATGATAATATTTATTTTACTTATCTGAAAATAGTATCTATAAAATTATGAGTTATTCATGAATTACGATTGACAACATATATTTATTACATTATATCACTATCAACTTGTTATGTAATAAATTATTAAGTTTAAAAAATAATACAGGCGTTTTCAGGATTTGAAGTGTATAAGTAATAAGTTTTGACGATAATCAAAAATTTTTAGTATTAAGCAATTGCAGATGTAAACTAAGAAATGTTGATTTATTTTGGAGTCGGATATCTTAGAATCACATCAAATTTCAGATTATACATTCTTCAAAAATTTACTTTTATTCCTTCTCCAAAGATACTCTAATTTTTAATTAATTTATTATGAATAGTTAATTACGGCTTGCGTCATCAATATATAAAGAAGAGCAAAAAATAGTTTTTAGTGCCTCCGCTTATACAGTGTTTTCAATATAATATTTTTTCCGACCAACGGGTAATCTATATTAGTCATTAAAAACGAAATAAAAATACTAAAATTGGAGAGTTAAAACGATCACTCTATTGCTAAACACAATATTCGTTACGTCCTACCTTACTTGAAACATCGCGTAGTAAATATAGAAACTTACTATCTTATTCATAAACAATGCGGCTATTATTTATAACCAGTGCCGTCTTTATGCAAAAGCCTATAAAGTTCGAGATTTAATGCCTCGATTTATTATTGGATCTTTGCTAATGACTAAGAAAAGAAATCTGTTTTTACGAATGAAAATCAAAAACTTACCATTTATTGTTCATCACTCGCTGTTCAACACTGCAAACCATTCTTTTATGTTTTTCATAATTAAAGCTCTATAAAGAAAATCAGAATGATTTGAAATACATTTGTTCACAGTTAGATTATCAAAATTTATTAATTTATTAATTATTATCATAATTTGCTAATTTATTAAATCTTAGAGAGAGTAAAATATAACACAGATAAATGATTTAAATAAATAAATGCAACTATATTTCTGTTAATAATTTTCATTATTTTTTAAAATGAAAATGATCTTCCTACAGAGTAATTTATAATTTTGTTATTCGAGGCTTCCTGTATGCAATTTTTATTGAAATATATAATACAATAAAAAATAAAGTCACAAATAAAGATTTTTGTTAAAGTACATATATAATTTATTTATTTCAATCTATAAACATTGAATTTTTATGAACTTTTTTAAAATTATCTGATAGAATTGGACTAGATAAGTAGAAACTGATCGTATACTCATTAAAAAAAATGCCATATAAAATTATGTATAAGAAATTAAAATAATTTAATTACATTCTTTAAATGTTGATTTGGTTTCGAATGAATGGATTTTCAAGACTTCATTAGCCTTCTTTTTTACATAATCTGATAGATTTCACCTAAAAATACACTCGTTCAAAGTACAAATTTTTATTCTGTTATATAATTGTTAAATAACTTGAAACTTTCATTGGTTTAATAATATTCAATAAAATGCATCCAAACGCTAAAACTCGAGATCGTACTTTACTTAGAACAAAATTTCAATTTGTGAAGCTTGGAACTCAATACTTTATATCATATAAAAGGCATTTATATCTAAACAATCAAATTGGGAGATTATTTTTATAAAAAAGTATTTTCCATTCAACCAGTGTCAATAAGCTAGGTTTTTCGAAAACATAGGCTAACATAATTACCAACTAAACAATTTGAGGACCTTTTCTCTATTTTCAAGGTATGCAGGAAAATGCAATTCCACGTTCAAAATATTTCGACAAATTCATTTTTCCTCTGTATAAATAGTATTATTTGAATACCATAATTATACACACATAATTCTATTTCACAAAAGAATCTTTAAAATATAGAAATTTTATTTGATTCATGTAAATTATTTATTTTCTTTGATGAATTTGATAACAAAAATTAACACATTATTTTAGAAAATCTTTTTGTAAAACTAAAGAAATATTTCCCACTTTTACATGATTAAATTGAGTTACAAGAGAACTAGATTTTACGTTAATAATTCCGACTTATAATTGGATATCTTTACTCATGATTACATATTTATTTTACTGAATAAATGATTGGTTGACATATATAATTTTATCAAATAATAACGTCAAATTCCAAAAAATTATGTCGAATTAAATATTCTAGTGAATATTACATGAAACATAAGCAAATCAAATTTCACATTAAAAATTGAGTTCTGAATTTGTGATTTGAAGAAATATTTACCTCGGTCTAAATATTTATTAAACATAAAACACAATTTTTGATTACCGGAGTTCAATCAAATAAAAAAGTCAACAAGTACTACATTAAATTTATATGTTTAGTCAGTCATTCTCATAAACTTAAAATAAATAAACAATTCATTTAAAACTAGGTTCAATATTTATGTATCTGTCCATTATGGTAAATATGTATTTATCGCAATGATTTAGTTTCTGATTTAATCATTCATCTAATCGCGTAATATATGCGAGTTTTGGTGAAAATCTTTAATTCACCGGGTGAGAGGTTGATTTATTTGAAGAAAATTTATTTGATACAAATCGATATTATTGATTTATAAAAGAAAGTAATAGCACAATTTTTTTATTAGATACTTTATCATTCATAAACTGTTTGACGAGTTGTATTTGTGCTCTCGTCAAAGTAAAATGTGTTTGTGAAGACAGGCCAGTTCACGTACGAGTAAGATTTCTTACGAATATAATTTAAATTTTGCGAATCACTAAGTGAAAATAGTAAAAGAGATATAAGTTTCTGTATCGAATTCCTCAACGTATTTGTGAAGCTGAGATCGTAGACCATCTGTATGGAGGTGGCTAAGAGAACAGTGTGAGTAAAGATAAAGCGTTTTTATTGTTCTGACAATTTGCAAATTGGAGATTAATACGTTGACTCCATCAGAAGATGTCCTCCTTAAGTGAAAACTCATTGAGATGGCTTCTAAAATGTAAAAAATTGTTTGACGAAATTGAATACTAGGTACTAAAAAATTGAACTACTCATTATAAATTAATTCTTCTCGATATTTTCAATGAAACCATTACAACTAAATGTTACATGATTGGAAATATACACGAATGCATATTATATTAAAATTTAAATAAGATCATTTAGAGACCCTTTGCGCTCACTTCTAAGATTTAAAAGCTTATATTCCTAATTTGTAAATTTTAAAACATTAAATAGACATATCGAATTTTACTAGATCCCTTCAGATGCTGTCATCGAAGGAAATGAGCTTGCCAGTTCTCTAGCAATAATATCTAGCTGTAAAAAATCCTTAAAAATAAAAAGATATAATATATCTTTCACAGATTTTCATGAGCTTTTCAAGCGTTCAATGTTTGAAATTTGAAACCATTATTTAAATAATTTAAAATTACCCAAAGTAGTGCATGATAGTTATAGTTTTTTGTTATAAAAGAATGGTTCAAATGGCATAGTTATTCGATAAACACGACAGTTTGTGATCAATAGTCATCATGTGGAGATATTTGTGTACTTCAAGGTTAGTTTCAACCAGTGGATTAGAGTAAGAACAGGAAAAGAGGAGAGTGTGGAAAAGGAAGTGGTAGATAATTCATATTTCTTGATGGAAAGTCTCTATTGTCTGTATCATCGGGAGAGGACAGGAATACAATACGTTAATTTTAGACGATAGAATATATATCGGTTGAAATCAAATATAGTAAAGTGTTCGGCATAGACGGCCATAATAATAGATTTCGAGCGGACATGCGCTTGCAGTTACACCATTGGAGCATCATACATAGTTGATGTACTATCGATGTAGTAAGATTTTATTATATAACTATATAGTGTAGCCTAAGTTGGAGAAGCAATCATTCATGCTTTACCAGATCGAAGGATTATTGCACGTCAGAGAGCAGTATAAAACGTCTCTCTGCTTATTGAGATTATCGTAAATCAATTTCGATATCTTTAAGTATTGACGAGAGTAATCTTAGGTTTTCTTGAGCCCGTGGTCGATTTAGAGCAGAATATCCTTACCAGTGGTAGGGGAATAATTTTATGTAACAAAGGTTTCCAGGGTTCCAGAGGATATCGATTAGGAGAGAAACAAGAACAATTTGATTTAGATTATGAATTTTAGAAGAGGATAAGATTTTTATTCTATTGGTAGGTTGAAGCGGAGAATGTCATGGCGGAACAAAGAAATTTTTTCTGACTATGAAATCGCATCTTTGACTTATTAAAGCTAGGGTTGGAACGGCCCGTGTCGCTGACTCTTTTGTAAGGGCAGCGGTATGATAGGCTATTGCCAACACAGTTTTTGTCGAGGTTTAAATGTAGATTTTGTAAGTCATTATGTTACTGAGAGGTATGGATGCTAACCTTCAAGAAGGTAATGTTGTCTAATTTTGAAGAGACACTCTGTCAAAATTGCTGGAAAAATGTTCTCGTTTGTTCTTTGCTTCACAGAGAAGTTTTCGTGCTGTACACTGATTTTAAAATTTATTTGAGAAATATAGATAATGCTACAGGAACGGTCAAATAATCAAATTAATATTTTAAATAAACTCAATGAAATAATTTTGGGGTTGATTAATTAGCTATATTTAATTCTACCGATGCTCGGATAAAAAACGATTCGTTAGAAATTTACAATTTGCATCGACTATAACCTGCTATGGCAACACAAATTCTAGACGGCGATTTTCATTAGCTAATTATACTCAGTCGCACGTATACGTCCATAAATCTTCGTAAAATCTGTAGTAGATTCGAGGGAGACTATTCGCATCATCGACGGCGGGATATATCGAGGTTGATGTTAATTGCACTTCGCGCATGCGTCTCGCGTATAATAGCCTCTGCGAAATAAACACGTATCCGTATATATATATATATATATATATATATATATATATATATATATATACGAGAGTATGTATATTTGCACAGAGCAACGGTATATCGATGGGGGCGCACGCGTGCGGTTGTTACATTACAACGAGGCAATGAATTACGCGGCTTGCTCGAGAACATCGCGCAGACTTTGAATTTCTCTCCTCTGCCTCTTTCTATGTTTTGCCGCGGTGCACGCGCGTGCACGAACGCCCTCTTCGTTGACTTCTTAGGCTTTTTTGTTTTTGTTTTTTTCAAAACGCTACGAGAGCTCCTCTTGGCTCTCGACGTCAAGGCCAACCGGTCCCCTGTTCTTTCTCTCTTTCTCTCTTCTTCTCTTTAGAGTCCCTAAAAAGGGCCTCTCTCTCTCTCTCTCTCTCTCTCTCTCTCACTCTTTTTCTCTTCTCCTGGGCATATCTCAATTGGCAGTCACCGTCGCCGTCGCATTGCGAAGGAGAAAGAGCGAAGGGAGAGTAAAAGAGAGATAGAGAGAGAGAGAGAGAGAGAGAGAGAGAGAGAGAGAGAGAGAGAGAGAGAGAGAGAGAGAGAGAGAGAGAAAGAATATGTACTATATATATTTCCAGAATGGAATGCATTAATCTTTTAGCTGCGAAACACCATTGTGGAAATATAAGCAGAATCAGCTTCAGAACGTGGCTTATATTACATACATATAATATATATATATATATATATATATATATATATATATATATATATATATGTATATATAAATGCGCCCGTGCACTCTCCTGTGTCTCTCGCAAGAGTCTCGGCTGGCGAAAGGGTTGAATGCGAGGTTGAATGTTTCTGCGCGAGCCTCCATCTATACATACACATAGCGAAGGTTCACTTTGATCGATTAGTTTTATTCCGTGCTGCCCTCGAGCACTCTCCCCCCCCTCTCTCTCTCTCTCTCTATCTATCTATCTATCTATCTGTCTGTCTATCTCCCTTTCCCTCTCTCTATCTCCCTTTTATTTCCCTGCTGCTTGCCATAGGCTAGGAGAGGGAGAAGTATCGATTGGAATAACCATGGAATTCACTGTAAAAGACAGTGTACGCAACTTGCTCCTATTTATAATAATGTAATTCATCCATTGTTATGCAAATATTGTTAGATTTTTAATGATGCATAGATTTTTGTTCAGCTAAATAGATCGAATTTTAGTTGTTATTCTAAAAATTTTATATATAATTTTTTTCTTAACATGTATAAAGTATATTGGAAAATATGTACAATATAAAAATCCAATTATATCCGTTACAAATGGATTGGAAAGTAAAATACCATTAGTATTCATTGGAATCTATTTAATACGCATAATCTACGAAAGTATATGCCTTGCTAAAACTATTTAATTACGATCTCAATATATAAGGAAAAGAAATGTTTTATCTTTTCTGTTGAATTGTATTACATTATTTTCCATTTGTTGAAACTTGCATTTACATAATGTTTTGGTTCAGTAAATTTTATAATCGTACATTATGAGAATTGCTTTAATATTTAAACTTTGTTTTCCAGAAACAAATTTTTTTTTCAAACTTTTGTTCAATATTATAAAGTTATTCATGTAGTGCAGTATGGTATAATGCAATAGTATTAAAGATATTTATAAGACGGAATCAGATAGAAATAACATTATATATAACTTTTTAAAATATATCCTCTCAATATCTCCGTAATGAAGTATAGCATCATTGATTTCTAATCCCAGCTGAGCAGCCCTTTCAAATCCATTGTACTATTACACAACGAAGTTATACACTTATTTGTATACGAATCAATTTGAGCGAAACAATGGCACAAGAATTTCAAAATCTACCTTACAACTGCTCATGTATAATAGCAAATTAGACACAACGGATTAAACTCTCATCGATAGCATCGGTATTGCGTTAGGCGCACGATTGTCTACTGGTCGATGACTTACGAAATAAATTTTTCGATCACACAAGCTGAAATATGACGATAAAAAATTGAAAATTACATTCGGTTTAAACACTTATTAAATTTTTTTTATTTAATTATATATATATATATATATATATATATATATATATATATTTATTTTTATTTTTACAATTAACTACAATTCCCTGGATGAGGTATATAATTATTCTCAATTTATGAAGTATAGAGAAATGTAATTTGTATTTGAATATATATATAATATATATATATATATATATATATATATATATATATATATAATATAGAATTTATAATTTAAATGAAAAATATATGTGTAATAAAAGTAGAAAATTATTAAATTTTATACGTTGTATCAATGTGAAAGATACATACAAATTATGGAAAAACTACTCTATGTTGAAAAAAGTTTGTTTGGTCCTAGAGCATTTACTGGAGTATTATGGAGATGAGACGTACAAAAGAATCCAAAAATACAATAATATTTAAGAGAGGTGTATAGCTATTTTATTTGTATCAAAGAAAAAACGAATTAAGGAAATTCGAACAGAATTAGATCTTTGTGTAGAATCAACTATCGCGATAATTTGCTTGAACTTAACAAAATATTGAGAATGAGTATTCTGATTATCGGAAGCTTAGCAGAAACTCTTACCGGAAACCAAACAGAAAGGAGATTTACTTCATTTATTACTTTTCGAATGAATAAAGAAATATATTCATAAATGAACTGAATATTGACTGTCTTTCAAGGAGTTTCACGATATTATAAAATCTAAATGTCAATCTGCATTCCGAAGAGATATTTTAGGACAAAAGTAGTCATATCGTGGATTTGCATTTGTATCCAAAATATTATTTTATTACTTTTTAGATAGTTTTTTTTAAATATCACGTTGACTACGTAAAATATGCCTTCGAAAACGATAAAAGGCCTTAAGCTTTACTTTTTTGCGCAAACACCATTACCAAAACCAACGAAAGATTTGATAAATCTTATGGAGACTCTTAGGAAGATTTTATTTGAAAAGTATAAAAAGATAAACGGAGAGTATTGATTATTGATAAAAAACACATTTGAAATGGCGTAGTTATTTTATCAAAACGATGTATGGGTACATGTGTTTAGTGACAACATTGCAAAAATTGATCAACTATAGGCTTCAAACTTATATTTCATCTACCATGTTCATAAGGTTTAGCCCTCCGCTTATTTCCTGTTTTCGAATCTGAAGAAAAGGCGGGATGGTACGAGATTCGAGTCGAACGAAGAGATCATTTATTATAATAAAAGTTTATTTTTATTGCGTTGATGAATTATATTATTTATAAAGAATCAAGAAATTCGAAACACGTTGAGCTTAATCTGGAAAGCAAAAGGGAGACTATGTTGAAATATAAAATGGATAGTTAATTTCTGCTAAAATAACGACTGCAGCTGAATAGAACCTATAGTCATCGTCTTGCATTAAAGTATTGGTAAATTTTTGGATATTCTTCGTAAATCTGCGAAAAAAATCAGGTGCCCTAACGACCGGTTTAATAGGTGATTTAGGACGAAACGTACTTTATCCTTAGTCTGCTCGTATGATAAAATTCTAATTCTATTCTACGATTTTGTAAGATATATATTTGAAAAAGTCAATTTTGAATTTTGATCTGAATGATTACTATGGCGATTATAAATCGTAGCTTACAAACTATGTTTTAGTGTCCGCAACACAAAAACCCTGGTAAGAGGGCAGTTACAACGACCGATTGTATATTATCCTCAATAAGTTTCGGCGGAACGTAGAGACCGAATCGTACACAGTCCTGATGAATAGAAACTGCAGGGCTGCCTCCAGTGGATGTTAGTACTGAATTCACAATTCTTGTCTTGACGTTCACAAATATTTATGTTTAGGATTACTGAGAATTGAGCGATAAATCGACAGGAATAAGAAGCTCTGTATAATTAAGAATGTATTATACGATAATATTATTGTAACATATAAGTAAGTAAAATATTTTTAGTAAAAATAGTAGTATTTTTTAGCGTACTTTCTATTTCACCACGGTGTAGTATTTTATTTTAGCACGTGACAGACCTACCGAGGACATTTTCACGCAGCATTATTTCAAGAAATTCTGTATGAAATCGTTTGGCTTTTGGTAATAATCTTTTAACTGATTAACTAATCGTCCCACGTAGAAATAGTGTTATAATACTTTTTATCAATTAAGTATGTTATCTACCAGTATGAATTATCAAATAAATTAGTGATTTATCATGTATTATTACTATGTTTTAATGAAAAAATATATACGCGAAACTCTTTATATGGTTAAGTAGTGGTATCCAACTCGTTTATGGTATATGCTGCACACGAGCCTTTTAAAATGTTAAATTCCCACGTTATATAGAATTTGTTATTTAATAAACAACGTTTTTTTTATTAACAAGACATCAATGTAGACAATTGTTCAGCAAATTCAATGAATAATTTTTTTAATATAATCGCATTTTTTCATACATGTATTTTGAAAAAGTGGAATTTTTAGTTCTGCAATTTTAATCTCAATTCAGATTATTTTGTTAAATAAAATGTGGAATTGATCTATACTGTTTTTTTATTTTTTCCTTCTAAGGCAGTGTGACATGAATTTTCACCGATTGATTCAAAACTCACCTATTTCGTTTATTATTATTTGCATCAGTTATATTATTAAATTTTATTTGCCCTTTGCTTTCGACTATTATATGCATTCTTGTGAAGATTAAAATGAAGTTGTTAAACGATATGGATTTAAAAACTTCTTCATGTCATCAAGGGTTTACTAAATAAAAATTTCGTAAAGTTTATCGATGGAAACGTATTGAAGAAAGATTTTTTCTCAATCGTCGAAAACTGATTTCCATACGCTATTGATGATAAAATTGGCGCTTCGTCGGACGTGCGTTTCCTAATGGCACGATAGCTCAGACTAGTATCGCGAAATATAAAAATTTACCGGAAAAAAAAACCTATTTCACGTTTCATCATATATTTCCACAATCGGACGCAGGGATAATGGGTTGCGCTCGTTAATGGGCCGCGAAGCAGAGCCGATCTGATAAAATAAAACACGTGTTCCCTCGCCCCTCGGTTTTCTCGGGTCGGCGCGCGCGTGCATCTTCGCGCCCGCGCGAATTCGGCGCCGGGCCGAGAGCACGCAGAGCGGAACGCGACCGCCGCCTCGCGCGTGCACGCGCAAAATCACCGAGCTTCCTCATTAAACGCTCGGCACTTGCCGGCTGATTATCGTGGCGGGTGCGCGTCCGCCCGTCGCGATTAGCCCTCTGCGCCGCGCATTAAGCGGGATCGAAGGTAAGGTGCAGCGCGAAAGGCCGAGGCGCGCGTACAGAAGGGAGCGGGGGCCGGTGGTATTTAATTCTCCTCGCCTTTGATAATTAATCGAAGATAAGGACTGGACGACACGCGCGCGCCGCCGTCGCGTACATTCCACGAAAGCTTGGGCGTCCTTCAATTTCCTCGACGTTTGCTTTGTAAATGATGCTCGTGGTTGTTCTTGAAATTTTCACAAACTATATATATATGTATATGATAAGGCCTAATTAATGATTGCATAATACACCATTTTTCCTGCTCATCTATATTTTTGTATTCATTTATACTATAGTAGAATATGTATAGGGAGTCTTTGAAATGACCATAAAAAATTTCAAAAACAATTGAACGAATGGCAATAAATTTTTTATAGAAAATAGTTTCATTATGCGGAGCAAGACATGGGTAGAATTTATTTTAAAACATATAATAAATTACGAGTGAAAAGAATTATTCGCGCGATCTAGTAATTTGGGTAATTTATAAGTCATGCAGGGTTATGTAAGGCTAGCGCACCGAGATATTTATGGAAATAGAAATGCACGAATTATTAGAATAAGTAGCAGAAGAACGTACATCTAAATACATCGATAATTGAAGATGATTAATTATTTTTTATGAGTCCACGCCTGGACAAAATAATGGGAACATAAACTCGGCTATTTGTAAATGATCTCATTACTTTATTAAGCTGCGTTTCCTTTAAAACTATTTATTTACTTTTTTTTGGAGTTTTAGATATATTTTTGTAAACTATACAAACTGTTATTTATAGGGATGCATATAAAATGGACTTAGCCATTAGCTTTAATTATCCATTGTTTTATGTTTCTCTTTCTCACACTCAGTAGGACATCTGACTATATCAGTAAACTTATTTTTAATTTAATTATAGAATTTTTTTGTGTTAATATATTTCGAACTTTCGGAACGTTTTTTATATACTTTTTTTATAAAATACACGAGAAGATGTATTTAAAGTTCGTACTAACTATTTTACTTGTTTTAAAGTTTTTTTCATGGAGACATTATTATACGTTTACGTAAAGTAAGTAAAACTTTTTTTTAGGGATACGTATTAATTTAAGCATATGACGATTTATTATCGATGCCGACGTACGAGAAGTAGAATTTACTGGTAGTCTATAATTTGCAGACGTATATTTTAATTTTATGTTAAAAATACTTTTTTCACTATTGAAAAAAAATTCCGATCTTCGCTGTATTTATACACTGAAAAGAAGAAATTTCTGAAGTGTAAAATCCCATACAACGTCTTAAAAATTTCTTTTGTCACAAAGTGTAGATTCTTTTTAGCAATAAGTTAACAAATGTGCTTGCATAAAATGTTATGTGATCATCAAGTGTAATACCCAATATTGCTATTTACATATACATATATTTACTTGACCTTATTGAAATTCATTTGATTTGATTTTTATGAATTGCTATGAATGCTTATTGCTACGCATCAATTGGACTCGTATATATAAGCATACATTAAAATATGTAACATGTCGAGTTTAAATGCCTCATTACCATTTACTAATTATATCTTTTTATGAAGTCCACGTTTTTGCGATGCATTGTCTTAATCACCGAACTAATTTTCATCCTAGCTCACGCTATGGTTCCAATGCGACGTGTATATGTGTGTATGGCAAAATTGGACATTCGCAGGTCCGGCAAAATATGGGAAAAAACTGCAGGTCTCGCTCGGGCTCCTGCAACAGCGAATGAGATTTTTAAATTCCGTAGAGTCTAGAGTGGCCTGTGTAACTTGCGAGTGCATATATACACGCACATGATCGTGAGCGCGTACATTTGTGTACCAAGGTATATAAACGAGCTTTTAACTACGCACACACACACACACACGCGCGCGCGCACACGCACAATATATATATATATATATATATATATATATATATATATATATAATATGCGCAGGGTTTACCTCGCGTGCACGAAAGTCACGCGAACGCGCGTTTACATTAGCCGCGCGGGCGGCGCAAAGGAGGCGCGCCGCCGTATCGATGAAAAATGGATAGGGCTCCGCGTGCCCGGGAGGACAGGGTATTATTTTAAATTCAATTTGCATTTGATTCTTTTTTTTTATACTATATATGTACATATATATATATATATATATATATATATATATATATATATATATGTTTGCATATATATGCTTTGTGGGTTACTGTAATCATGCGCGCGATTGTAATAATTATGCCGTGTATGTATGCGCGTTAAAATTTTACGAGTTTACAGTCAATGTATGTAAAGTGTATTATAGAGTAAAAGATAATTTTAAAGTAAAAAATTCATTGAGTTTAAGTATATATATAATTTTCGGTTTTCTGAAATTTCTTTAATTATAGGCGTATATCAGATGCTACAATGACAAACTGTTCTACGGTATGTCGGATTCAAATGATTCAAAAGTTTTTTCTGATCGTTTTTACTAAATATTAAGAAAACAAACGAAACTTATTTAAGCCAAGTACATATACAAAATTTAAGGCCATCTTTGAAAACCGAGGACGTACACAGCATAATTATTGCAATACTTACTGCAGTTTTCGGGTAATTAATGGGAGTAACTCGATGGAAGAATGAAAATAATATACGTATATTGACCTCTAATTTATCAATCCAAGATGTTATTTCACTTGAATATATTCGTTGAGTTCTCCGCTTAGTTCTATCCGTTTGGATACTTTTATGCTTTTGCTATTTGTATTTTGATCCAAAAATTATAAAATGAAAAAGCTTTCGAAATGTAGAATATTTCTATATACAGCAATAATCTTAATACAAATCCTTTACAGTAAAGCAGGTATACTTAGATTGGCCTTTGACATAAGTTATTTATCATTTATAGCTAAAAGCTAGTTGGTATTCAGTGATTCACAATTAAAATTAAATTGATATCAAGTGTGCTGAAAAAACTGCCATCGATAAACCATCGATTATTCATCGGATGATTCGCACTACTTTTTTCTGTGGAACTCGAAACGACATTGCAAAAACAGTGAAAATTCAGCTTTTTCATTGGGATTGTGTCCTCATTTATCACTGTTTCAAATTTAGAAAGTAATGAAACTAAAAAAAGTTAAATTATATACAGTTACTTTAGCAAATGAGCCATTAGATTATTATACTCATTTGATTTTCCACCATCGATTAGAATAGTTATGTATATATATATATATATATATATATATATATATATATATATATATATATATACAATCGCAGGATTACATTAATAAAAATATGTAGACTGATCGTTAATCGTATCTGTATAATGATCTTGGCGGTAAATAAAAAATGCCAATTTCAGATATATAGAGATTAGACCGCTGTGATATAGCAATAATATAGATGTTACAGTCGATCGATGAAGTTGTAAATAATATTTGGAAAGCATTTCGTTTCTCCACGTACAAAAAAGCGACTCTCGCTTTAAATGTTTATCCCCCTTTTTATCGACAGATTTTTACGTATATAGTGCACGACATTTCGTCAATGATTCGCCGGCTGCACGTCCGTGCGGAAAAAGTAATTTTGTAAATCGGGTCATTATAACGAGAGTCGCCGGTTAATGATAAGAAATTACATCAGAGCCGCCCATGCACCGAGTCAGAGCGTCGACGGGGGACGCCCGAGATTTCTCTTTCCGAGAAGCTCTAAAAACTCATAAATACGTATAATAATGTAATATGTACTTCTAAAACGCGCGGATCCGCTTGGCTGCGGCGAATAATAGCATAATGATCCCAATTATTTATATATACAAGATCGCAATTATTTCGCGGTCGAGCAAAAATTTGAAAAATTTTAACTTACATTTATCTCGAATTATCTGTGTGTATATTTCTATAAATAAGCGTAGGCAAACGAAGTGTGTGCTTAAGAGAAAAGTACGTGTGCGTGTAGATGTATGCGTCAGTTCGCATAATACGTATATTACTGTGTAATTAATTATATATATATATATATATATATATATATATATATATAATATATTATTTAAATATTACTTATATATTATATATTATGAAAGTAAGAATTATGGCGTTAACGATCGAAGTTGCGGCTGCAGTAGAAATTATGGTCCTTTAACGTCTTTTTCCTTTCTTTTTTAATTAAATAAGCTCTTGTTTGGGGATGTTTTCTTTCACCAATTTTCCTCAGAAACTAGTTTTTGATCTTTGTATAGTGCTAAGCTGTGCATAATAAATATAATTATAAAATGTCGAAAGTGCACTTATAATGTTTTTGAAATATCATATACTAATGTATTTGTATTCGCCGAATACGATAGTGGAACAGGCTGAAAAACGATTATAAACTGCTTTAAAAAAACTGCTTTAAAATGTATACATCATATACATTCGTATAATTTTGTACATTCGTATAATCATATACGGTAATATAAGTAATTACTCGAGTCATTCAATTAAATACATACCGACGAAGAATATTATTTAAATTTGTTACGTTTTCTAATATTATGCTGCTATAATATTATAATATTATATATTTGTTATAATGTTATAATTTTACAAATGGATATTAGTTTATGCGCACGACCCTGCAGAATTTAAACGCTCTGGAACAGCTGGAACATCTAAAAATCCTCAGTTTTAGGTGCAACCTAGAAATCAGTGTAAGTATCTAGATGAATCTGTATATTTCTTGCATTTTTAGATATTTGTAGAGTATTGCTACATATCTACTTTTTGGGAATTTGGTTGTCAGTTCGAATTGTGAAATGTCGAGTCTGAAAGACGAATTCGTAAAGATTGATGTATAAACAAAATTAATATCAATCAGTTTCTACTAATCAGTTCTAATCAATTTTTACTAATCAATAAATACCTAACTAATTTTTACTAATCAGTTTCTACTAATCAATTGTAATTAGTTTCTACTCGTAGTTCCAGCTTTCATTCATGATGATGATGATGATGATGATGATGATGGTAATGACGATGATCATCATCATTTACATCATATATATATTGAAAGTAAAATAAAATTAAAAATTTGAAAATGATTTTTACTGTGTTTTCATTAATTCTATCATGTTAATTATTCATTCTGGTTATTAGGCTATTATATTAATGTTTTAGTTATATTTCAGTTTTAGTTTCTGAGGATGAATTGCAGCGGTTCGGAACGTCGGACACCAAAGTAATTCTAAATTTAAGGTGGTGGGGGCAGTCAGGTGATCCTTTACTAACATAGAATATTACTTTTATTATTTTTACTTTTTTGTTTTTATTTTTATTTTATTATTAGTTTTATTTTATTTTTAATTTAAAATTTTTAATATTTAATATTGTAACAATAAATTTTATTTCAGATTCTGCGGGGGTGAACATAAACAAGGACAGTCCGACTGTCATTATTTTAGTATAATACTCTTATACTATTGTATAAGGACTGTAAGACCGATAAAAATATTTATTAATTTAATTCAGAACAGTCGACATAAGTACAATTTTTAATTCCAATTTATTATATTTACTATATTTCATATAGTGAAAATGAAGACCTATATATATATATATAGATTTCGAAGGAGGCGCCTTAAGAAACTATACGTATCGAGGACTGTAGCTTAGACGAGAAAAAAAAATCATGAAACTTTGGCCAGCTTGGCGCTCTTGTCAACTGCCCGAGGCGTGCTCTTCCGTTTCCGCAGCCCCGCGACTCTCCGTCGGCGTCGCACCCGCGAGAGCTCCCGGTCGCGCGGACACGCTCCACAAGAACTGTTGCACTCGTCGCCGGGCGCGCCGACGCTCATGCACGCGCATTTTTTCCGCACGCGGCGCGGCCGCTGCAACAGCACTGCGCGCCGCCGCGCTCCCGCGCGGACGTTCGTTGACCTACATCCCCCCCGCGGGCGCTTCCCGCCTCCCCCGCACACGACGCAGCGACGCTCGCGCGCTCCCCGACGTCCTTCCTTCCCGGTACGGTTTTTCCCCCGACGCCCCGACGTAACGCGCGCTTGGCCCGGGTTTTTCTGCAAGCGCATAAGCGTTACGTCGCAGTTACGTTACGAGGCCAGCGGCGCGATCGCGCGCGCATCCATCGAAGGTGTATAATTCCGCGCCGCGTCGGGGCTCGCCTTTCGCGTGCGCTGCGCGAAGCTTTTTCTTCGCTCGCGGGTCTCGCTCTTAGCCTGCCAATATTGCGCCGGGCGATTGCCGTAAATATTCTTCTTCTTCTTCTTCTTATTATTATTATTATTATTATTATTATTATTATTATTATTATTATTATCGTGCAGGGCTGCGCCGCTTGCTTCCAGCTCGATTGGCCGCATTTAATTTGGCCCGCCTTCAGTGGGTGTGAGAACAGTTTTACTCCGGGACGTAGAGATACACGCACACGCGCGCGCATACAATGCATATCACGCAGTTCTAGACTATTATCTTATTTTAAGAAGACAGTATATAACGCATTGAGGATCGTGATACACGCTGAGCTAAAAGTTCGATTAAAAGATTTTAATACGTATAACTCCTCGATGTATGGATTGGATAGTCAAATTACTCTATGGCATATTGCAATAACAAAAGAAAGGTACGATTGCCATTTGTGAAAATCGACATTTACGAATAACTAAAACAATTTTATAAGGAATGAGGATTAATGCGTCCGAATAGCTAAAATTTCTGATGCATTATTTTTAATTATATATTTTCATTTACAATTATTAATTTAATTATAGAACAATAGTTTTCGAAAAGTAAGCATTACAGTATCAATATAAGCAATATATAATATTTATTTATACATTATTTAATAAAATAATTTAATAATAAGCCGTTTGTGTAGAAAATCTGTTTATTACCAATTTCGAAATGTGAGATTTTTTACTACACCTGTGTTATTTTTATATTTCTCAGCGTCTATTACCGATTTATTTAATCGATAAAGATAGACATTTTTAAGTGAGAACTTGAATTTTTAAAGGAATGCTCCAGAGTATTCCTGAGGGAAAGCACACGGGTTATTATGAACCTGCACAAAGATCAATTAGAGTTACTTGAGATTATCAAGAAAATGTAGAAACTTAATCAAGGAATGCAAGCAAAGTTTTAATACATTATACGATTATAAAAAGATTAGCAGTTTACGGTTAACTACAATTTCTTAACTTATTTTACGAATTAATAGCAATAATAATAATTCAATTAATTGACAAGTAAAAAGCGAAAAAAGTGAAAGTCAAGGATGTTAAGAAAATTAATATTTTTCTATTATATAAAAACTTTAATATACGTATGCCAAGAAAAAAATTACAGGGATGTTGGTGAATTTTATTGTCGTACACATACCACCTCCCTACGAGGAATACCTTATGACACTTACCGTATAATGAGAAATAAATTGAAAATGTAATTTTCTTAAATTTTACTATTTAGTTATATCTTTTTTTGTGATAAAAAGGAAATTATTTCATTAGAATTCTTTTATATAAATATTATATCATTCACATAATAAAGAAATTATTTCTTCTATAAACTTTATAATTTAGATATTCCTTCTTTGCTCCACAATTTTTCGTTCTTTCAAGTTACAGCTATTTCATGAAAGAAACTATTTGAATAACTACATTGCTGATAACTCATTAGTTATTTATAGGAAAATTTAACAGACCTTTTGGTAAGGATTATAAAAAAATGATCTCGATATATTTAGAGAAATTCCAGTCCTTTGCTATGTAAATAAGAAGAAATGGACGAATACGACTTTCAAAAACCTGATTCATCTATATGATAATGCACATTTACGTTGGTCTTGAACTCTTTGATATGAGACTATAAGACCCATGTCATTAATGAAAGTAAATTCTACTGCATAAAAGTGTAAATAGTATATAATTTAAAGTAGCATTTAAAAGCTAAATAAAAAAATATTTTTCAACATAATTTGTTTCAATATACACATATGAAAATTGAACGCCAAGAAAAATTATGCAATTTTAATTTTTTTCATTGAATAAAAATGATTAAAAATAAAACTCAAATGTTTAAATTTGGGTGTGTATATGGGTGTGTGTGTGTACATACTTGTGGAATAAATATACAAAAGTTATTGGATTTCATTATCATGAATTATTTCCAATTGCTTTATATCTTAATTGTTTATTAAACAAACCATTATATGATATTTATAAAAACTTTTCAAATAATTAAAACACTTTTTTAGAAAAACATTTTTTACTGTTACGTTACTTATTACATTCTAATTTTTAAATTAATAAAAAATTTGGTTAAATATAAATATTTCAAACCTACACAAAAATACATTCTGAGCATCGAATATCTTTACGTATGAACGCAATCGAATGCACGAACTAGGTACATTTCGCTTAAGCGTTTTATATCTAGTTTATTTTAAGAAAAAGCTAGAAATATATAAATAAAAGATCGAGTGGTCATTCGCTGGATTGCAAAGAGAGGAGCTCTGCCGGCGGAGGGCAAAAACACCAACGTAATGAGAGAAGTAGGAAGAAAGCAAGGGACAAGTCGGGGAAGGATGGAACTAGGCTCTCGCATTCCCCGGGTAATCTGTGGTAGGAGGCATGTAGGACGAACGGATAGAGAACACGAAAGTATCGAGAGAAAGAGAGAGGAGGGAGAGAGAGAAAGAGAGAAGAGGGGAGAGACACAGAAAAAGCTACAGGAGGAGAACGACTGAAAGGCACTCGAGGGGAGAGAAGGATAAAAGAAACATCGGAGAAAGGCTGAAAGAGCAAGCGAGCGAGCGAGCGAGCGAGGGAGGGTGGGAGGTCGGGAGGGAGGGAGAGGAGGAGGACTGAAATAGAGAGGAGATATGGCGCAGGGGGGAAGGAGCGAAGGGTGGGAGTGAGAACGACGATTACGGGCCGCGCTAGCGTGCAAAAGTCTCGGCCGTATGCGCGCGCAGCGCGCGATGCGCAAAAAACAAAAGTGCATCTCGTCTCGGCAAGATGGCCGCGCGCGGCGCTGCTCTACCCCGACCGCTCTCTCAAGGTTACCGCTGTCTCTCTTTCCTCTTTCCCTGCTCCCGGCCCGTTTCGCGAATCCGCGGTCCTCATCCTCGCGCGCTCGCCTCGCGTCTTCTTGATTTCTCGCGCGCGCTTGCGCAGCATCAGAAACTCGCAAAGCCGCGCGCGCCCGCACACACTTAGAAAAGGTACAGCCCGGATAGAAACGGTATAGAAAGGTATATACGCGAGCATTTTATTATCCGGCCTCCTTTTTCTCTTCCTCTTCTGTCTCTCTCTCTCTCTCTCTCTCTCTCTCTCTCTCTCTCTCTCCCTCCCTCCCTCTTTCTTTTGATCGTGACGTCACAACCCGATCTCCAATACCTTCTCCATTCAGCCTGCTCTTTTTATTATTTGCAATAATCGATTATCTTCGCCGAATACTCAGCAAAGTATTTGCATTATATTGAGTTAATCAAGAGAGACGCATGAAGGATTTATTATATATTAGTAATTCGTTGGATATTATGTATAATCATACTTCTATGTAGGAGTATATGTACTTTTTGCATTAAATTAAAACGTCCGAACTGCATCAACGTATAAAGAAATTACCCCGTTAGACTCTAAATCGGATACATTTTTCAATCTATTTATTCGATACAGGGTTGCACGTGTGCTTTCTTTCGCAGAATTATTGTTATAGCAAAGTTTTGCGAGTGTTATTAAAAAAATATTGTACTTTAATACTTCACGCACACGTATTTTCAAAATATATGAAAGTCAAAGGAAACAGTTTTATGTTATACTTGAAATCATTCTGAAATATCGTTTACTTTCTTTTCCACCCTCAAATACACATTGTATGCTTCCAGTTTGTTTTCATAATTAATCAAACCCGCTATAAACGTCCGGGAAAATAATTCTGTTAAAATTTTGCGAAAATCATAATATTTGGTATGCGCAGGCCGAGAGGGATATAAAGTACCACTTGTAAAGATATATAATTTATTTGTGGCTTCAGATTAATGTATACATATGTTATCCTTTTCAAAAAAAAAAAAAAATGCATGCAGCACGCCCGTGATTATATAGTCCGTTTAAAAATAACTAACAGAAATGTTATTTTTGACATTATTGTGGATACCTCCTTGCGTTATTTAGTTTTAATTTAGTCGAGGACGTAACCATATTACCCCTTGTATAATAAAAGGAGACACAAGTAAATATACTCGCGTAACACGAACAATTTCAGAGTCAAGATTCACATTAGCGCACGACTGTGTTGCCGGGTAACGAGTGAACAAAATAACAACGTCTCTAAAGGGAGTCCTGAGGGTGAGCGCAAAAAAGTTTGTCAGAAGTGGGATTCGAACCCACGCCCACGTTTGTGGACTGCGCCCTGAACGCAGCGCCTTAGACCACTCGGCCATCCTGACAGGCAAACTCGTATGGCAAGGGATCGAGGACATTTGGTCGGTAAGGTCAGCACCGACCGAATGTACGCGAAGGGTGTGCACCCTTTCCCCAATTATTCTTGCTCGATTATGCGTATTTGCTCTCTCTCTCGCTCTCTCTCTCTCTCTCTCTCTCTCTCTCTCTCTCTCCCTCCCTCTCTCTTTCTATATCTACATCCCTCTACCGCCGCGGGGGCGTGGGGCAACACGGCGCAACGTTAAATTTATGCGAGAGGCTCAAATAAGCCGCGAAGCCGGCCTGCAGTCCGTGCATGCATGTGCAAATCCATCCTTCCCTCCCACCTTTTTTCTCCTCTAATTGGGCTTTTCCCTCTTCAGGGCTGATGCATGTGCGTGTGCGTGCGCGTGTGCGTGCCCGTGTGCGTGCAGGCGATTAAAATATTTCCGTAACGCAATATGTATATTCGAAATCTCGAAGTTCTCATATTATGGAAGTTTCGAAATGCGAATCATTGAGGCTGCGTATCTTGTAAGTTATTTTTGTGTGCACAGTGTACTCAATTTTTGAAGGCATTTGCAATATATAATATTCGCAAATATTATGTATTTCAGACTATGTAAATGTTATTCAGTCTATTTTTAATCTACTATTATTTTAATTTGTCTGTTCAAATAAGAAATTAAAATCGAAGATTAACTCTTTATGACAGTTAATGTTTGAAATTATTTTCCAATTATTTTTTATTTAAAAATAGCATTAATTAAAGACTTGTGCCAATAATTAAAATAACGATTCTCTGCAATCTTTTAAATGCTTTTACTACATTTATCATTTGTATTTTCAATTAAACATTTTCCAATACTGTTTATTTAATGGCACTGTATACTGGATTTACTATTTATATAAGGATATTATAATAGTCAATATTCTGAACAAGGGTGGTAAATTAGAAATCCATGTTGAAAAAAAATATTTTTGGATTAATTTACTAATAATTATCTACTGATCTTTACGTTTGTAGCATAAGTACAATATTCATTCAAGAGAATGCTGTGATGATTACATCGCATATCTAAATAATAATTTAGAAATTTATGATCTTAGAAACGATAGGACTGTTATTACTAAATTGGAAATTCATTAATACAGGACGATTGAAATGAATAAAATGCAAAAGAACTCGAATTAAGTCTGCAATTCAGAAGAATAGAAATGTTTTCTTGCATATAAATCAAATATCTATGTCTATAATTTTGTAGAAATATCTACAGAAGATGTTTTCTGTTTTTTTTTTTTTAATCTAATTTATATACATTTATATATATTATATGGCGATGACGCGAAATTTATGATTTGTTGGCCTTATAGTCCTCAAGGATCGCATACGTGACATTTTTATGTCGGCTCGCCTAAACATTCGTTATAATCTGGAGAAAAAAGTATTTCGGAAATTTAAATTTGTCAAAATGAATTTATATTAAACGCAAGAATTTATTGGAAAATGATAGAATTTCGTAATTAAAACCTATATTCTGTAATATACTATTAACCCATTCGGATGCGTTCTTATAATGAAAAAATTCATCAGTATAGATTAATTATCGGGTCATTTAAAATGTATTATATAAATAAAATTAATTACAGAATCCTTCTCGATACTTTAAATGGTTTTTCAACTGTATTAAGAATATTAAACGACTAGATAAAAATAAAATTTTAACAGGTTATATAATAATCATGCTAATATCAGTAATATTACTAATAACAACAACAACAACAAAAATATTCATTTTGTAGCCTAACAAATAGACAAAATGATTTATCAATAATTATGATTTCTCAATCCTTTTTCACTTCAGCCTTGAAAAAATGCTTAAAATTCTCTTTATATGTAAAAAATATATTAGTGATTGATAAAGGACTCTGAAAATATTTAGTTAAAATAAAATTAATATGTAGTTCATATCTAATAACAGTTTAGTTTGAGTAAAAAGAATTTAGTTGAATTAAAAAATTTAATTTCATTCCAATACATCTGTAGTTATTTTTTGGACGTAATCATACTTCCAATAAATATTAAGAAGAACACAACAAATAAATAAAGAACACCGTTATATATATATATATATATATATATATATATATATTTATACACACATAATATAACAATACTAAATATATAAATAGAAGAGTTGTTTATAACAATTAAAAAGAAACTGATTTCTTCAATGGTATTGTTTGAACAGGTGTACCATTATTATTATCATATACAATCTAATCTCTATATGTAACATTTAATGTTTTATAATATAATAATTCTATAAATAAAGAAATTTACACATAACAATGATATTTGTCAAAACTTTCGATCAAACTTATATCATTTTCTATTTGTAGAATATGTCTTATTCTTTCTTTATTAAATAAATGAGTATGATTTACTTTAGGTGGCTGTTTTATAGTTACAATATTTTTTTTTCATGAATTAACTAATTGTGTTCAGAAATTTTATATTATAACTCATATATAAATTGCTGTAAGAATAATACATACCAAATATAATAATTTAAATTATACATGTAAATTATAAAATATTTTATTTTACGTATATAAGGTCATAAACGGTTTTCTCGGAGAGAACCAGGTGATCGATTTCAAACACCGATTGTTATTCTCAACTTCGATCTTTATTGCTCGTATAAAAGGTCGGATAAAAAATAATATAGATAGACGGAGAAAATATACGAATCTTACTTTAAAAAAAAAGCCCCTGTCTCGGCGACCCCGAGCTTCGAATAAAATCCCGTCGTCGTGGATTTCTTGAAAAAAAAAGGATAAAAAAACAGGAAAAAAGTTTATCCAAGGTCTGCGAGGAGCGCAGATTCTCTCTATATCGCTTTCTCTCTCATTCTCTTTCGATATGATTTTGCTTCGGACCAGAGCGTCGTGCCGCATTGCGTCCGCAATTTCTCGCCGCGCCGCTTCCCGATCGGTTGGGATCCCCGCCTCGCCTTTCCCTCCAAAGACGCCCTCTCGTCCTTATCGCGATCAGCGCTGAAACCCTCGTTTTGCGCGCATCCCAGAGAGTTATAGAGATAGATGCAGAGAGACAGAGAGGGAAAGAGATGGAGAGAAAGAGAAAGAGAGAGAGAGAGAGAGAGAGAGAGAAATAAAAAGGATCGGTTGCCTAGAAAAAGATCGACCTATGTACATATCCAAGATTTTTCCGCCGGGATTCTGATGTTGAAAGACGAAAAGAGCTAGCGAGAAAGAGAGAGAGAGGGAGAGAGAGAGAGAGAGTCGCGTGAGATTTCGTCGATTTACTTTATATCGCGGCTAACGCATATATACGTACCGAATTTAATTAAGGCTGCTGCTTATATACGCACACTGACATTATATACACACGCCGACTCGTTCGCTCGGTCGCTCGTTCGCAATCGGCCCGCTCGATCTTAATATCCATTTTTTCTTTCATTTTTTTTTCATTTATTTTATTTTTCGAGCATTAAATCGTCGGTATAACGAAATTGACCTTGCGCGTGCGCAAGGTGCCTGATGTTGCGATGGGAGAATTACGCGCGCGGAAAGAGGGGCGCATCGCGGCGCTCTATACAGATATGCGTGCGAATTACCCGCCTCGAGAATTTTCGAAGTTGTTCAAGCTGCTCGAGTGCGTCTATATATATGCAGGCTCGAGGGACCAGAAGAGATTCGCTGTCTTTTTCAAAAATGTGGATTTACCAAACTTATTTCGGATCTGTGAACATTTTTAGGGTGGAATGCTGAAAATATTCATATATAAATATTCATTGTTCTTTCTTATTTAATAAGTATTTATGTCTGTCTTTTCTTATCTAATTCACTCAATGCGTATTAATAAGGTGAAAATACATATATAAAAAATCTGGATACTTCCATATGTCTATATGTATAAAGACAAATAAAATTTGGACGATGAACAAGCCGATATGTGGCGTATCGTGAGGTTTTGGGGGGGTCCAATTTGACGTTCCTCAACAATCGTGATAATTTACGTTCGTTAATGCAGATCAAGAACAACTCCGTGATGATCTTGTTAAGTAGAACGAACTTTTTAAATTAAAAACTAGAATTTGATTTTACAAAAATCCGATTGGTCTTTATTCTTGATTAACCCGAAAGTGAAACGAACTTCATTTAAATTCTAATTAAACATGGAAATTTTTTCATTTTAATGTTTATTTTACACGATGTGTTCTAAAAATAAAACATATAAGAGTTTTGATTTGCAACTAGACTAAAAAGACTGAAAAAAACCATCACTTATTTTGTATTTATAATATTTGAAGTAAATATTCCTATTGATTCACGTATTGACCTAGAATTGCTGACTGTGGCTGGATTAAAATTTAATTAATCTGATTCTGCATTTTAAATAATTTTATAATTTTTGAAGTTGCAGTCTAACATAGCATTTGTGCTATGATGAAATTTTTATTAGTAAAAATAATATAATTATGTTTTTAGATATGAATAGAAACTACCTAAATTTTTTGCAATTATTCATTATACTCTTTGACCACATCTAACTTCAGAAAAATCTAAAAATTAGTTTTATAAAACTTTACAATTTCGATTGAAACTAGAATTTGGTAATTTTATTGAAAAATTACATAATGGTGTCTTTCAACTAAAGAGTGCGGTTTGATTAGTGAAAACCGAAAAGGTCCTCTTAAGCTAAACGGTTAATAAAATATAATTTATTGTATTATTCAGTATTGAAGGAAAGGATCATGGAAATTAGTTAGGTGAGCAAGATAAAAATTTTATTTCAACCATCTCTATAAAAAGTTATTTCTAACTATGAAAAAATTAATGAATTTAAATTTATTTAAATGAATAAGAATGACAAACATGAATCGAAATCTAATGCAAAAAATTTTTAAATTTTTTGACCAAATTAATTTCAAGTGGGTCTTTGTTTCTTTATTTTATAGCATAATTTATTTTTATATTCTATTTATAATTATTATATTTATTTATAAACAAAATTTCTAGTATATTTATAGATAATTTAACAGTGTACTATTATGAATGACAAAACAAGAATTTTAAATTTACATCACATAAGTTCTCTAATATAGTTTATACGCAGCATTCGCAGAAATTCAATTCCATTCCAAATATTCCCAGATCTATGAACGTATGAGAATTCGGAAGAATCCCGTTT